>SNQJ01S0148066.1:23887-42046 GCA_010110895.2 Picea sitchensis
TCTGTGCACAAATCCTCTTACAATTACAACACTGAGCCATAACAACACAATACAACACTTAGCTAGCACCTTTTACATATTGTTGCATGAAGCCAACTTAGATAGACTTTTCTCCAAGTCTTATCTACTTATTTATACATTACAAAAAGGCCTAAACATGGGTAAATTCATGGGTTGACATCCCATACCCGTTACATAAACCCTAAAAACCCAAAAATCCTGCAAAATAGGTGAGATCCCATGATCTCAGCTCCGCCTGGGTGCTCCATCTTCGACTAGCCTGTCGAAGTCCCAAAAATGGTCAAACATGACCAATGTTTCCTCAAAAATTGGTCAAGGGCCAACAAGGCTCACTATAGTCAGATGGAAATACATTTGGGTGTGGAGAAAACTGTGGTCATTCTACATAAACATTTTTATTTTCCAAAACTTCGACAGGGCATCAGCAAGTATATCATATCTTGCACTGTCTGTGTAATTGCCAATCCAGCCATCAAGAAGCAAGGCTTATAAAACCCTCTTCCTTCTCCCTAGAGGCCTTGGAAATCCATCTCGATGGATTAAATGTCTGGCCTTTCATCCACCAAGCAAGGAAATGATTGTGTATTTGTGGTGGTTGATTGGTTTTCACAGATGAACATTCTCACAGTCTACAAGAAGAGCATCATAGCGGCAAATACTAACAAGATATTCTTCGAACAAGTGTGGGTTCATTTTGGGATACCACAGACCATCATCTACACCCTCAAACTGATGGTTAGATAGAGGTCATCAATCGGATGATTGTGCACATCATGTGCATGTATAATTATAAGCATCTACATACATGGGATGAGAGTCTTCCCTATGTTCCCATTGATGTTTCACTACCTCTTGAAACCACACAAACATAATCTTCCCATATTCAATATAAGGTCAACAAATCCATCGAATTCATTGAGTGGATTCAACACATCTTCAAACAGGTCCATGAGATTTTGCAGAAAACCAATGCTAAGTACAAGAAACACTATGATCAACATCAGGTACCGCACAATTTTTAGGTGGGAGACAAGGTCTGGTTACATTTGCAGAAAGAGCACCTTACAGGGACCCATCAGAATCTTCGTCCACTTCTCTAGTGTGGGTCTTACACTATCACCAAGGTTGTGGGAGACAATGTTTTTGATCTCAACACTCCCCCTTCCTTGGCTTGCATCCAGTGTTCAATGTGGACATCCTCTAGCCATATTTTCCACCATTATTGGACACCTCAGAGATCGCTGAAAAATTGACACCAACAAAGCTCAACCCTGATTTCATGGAATATGCATCCACTAATCAAATAGAGGACACACAAGTCAATGGCACTCACCAACAGAGTATCTAGTTTCATCAGGTTGTCAAGGCAGGGAAGCTCCTACACCAAGGAAAATGGCTCACCCAAGGCCAAATTCAGCAAAACTTTCCTCACCTAATGGGGGCACTCAACACAGTGGAGACCATTGCTTCCTAAGGGGGGAGAACTCATCCAGGTGGATATTGGTGGCCACCCACCTATTCCAACTGGCTCCTTTTGAAAGTTTTAGTTCAACACGTTCTTCTATAATTCTTTGTAATTTTGGGTTCTACACTTTTGGGGATGTCTAAAGCCTTACACAACATCCAAGTGGAGATTGGTGGCTTCCCACCTAATCGAACTGACTTATTTTGGAGGTTTTCATGTCAATACATCCTTCTGTACTTCCAGGGCCATTTTGGGGCTCTAAACAATGTTTTTTGTCTTACCACAGTCAAATTATAGATGAAGTCAGAGTTTGACGACATAATGTGTAGTTCTTTAAAATACCTTTCCAATGGGCTATCAGGCACCTAAAACAAAGGTCGTATGCAAACGTTACAACCCCAATAATTTGAGGTACCAACTTACCCATCGGAGCCCACATAACTTTTTGTGTTTCATCTCCTAGGGTTAGGTTTTTGGATGTCTAGGGTTTTGGAATTCATGAGAAATGTTAAAAATTCCTCTGGAACCTCATTGAAATGATTTTGTTCAGACAGATGTGCATAGCAGACACATCTCTTCTCAGAGATATCTACCACTATTTGAGCAAGTAGTTTATTAGTTCTGTAGTTTTATAGTTTCAACCTATTTCATTTATTCAATAGAAGTTATTGTTCACTAGATATATATTGTTGTTCTTTGTATCTCTATGTTAGTGTATTAATTATGTTATTTATTTCATTCTGCTCATAAACACGGATCAATTTCTTAACTTAATCGGTTTATTTTATGTGCCAAATCCATAGTTGGGTCTTGTTGATGGTCAAATATGACCATATTCAACATCGGGGATATCGCCCAGTTAGGGTCCCAATTAAACCCTTTTTCGTTGAAATGGCAATTCTGACTAGTTCTATGGGTATCTAGTTACCCGTGTCTTAACCTAATGTCTAACATAAGTTAATATATATGTACAGACATATATATRCAATTGTCTATCTGCTAATGTATAATGTTACTTATTTTTATCAATGAACATAAAGAAAGAGATCACTCTCTTGTGGCATGCTTACAAGAAAGAAATACTAAGGTTGAAACAAGGGCTCAGCTACACCACACTAGATTTYGATCCTRTGAAAGGAGACTTTATGGAATAAATACAAATGTAKCTTTAATCTATGATGAAAGTGAGAAAATAAAATCTAATCTATCCTATCTTGATTAGGAAAAAATATTGATCTCATTCAAACCAAGAGCAGAATGATAAAAATGGAAGAGGACCGCTATTGAATTCAAGATTAAGATTCACTTGCAAGTCATAGAAATAGTTCATATGATTTGCAAGTTATTTACGCAAATATGGAATGTAATGACTTAAATAAATAATTACTTGAGTCAACCAAAACATATACTTAAACTCAATAAAATAGATTCAATGTAAAATGAACTATCATATTGAAGAAATAGTTCTTTCAATGCAATAGTAATTTAAAAAAACAAGATTTTAATTAAATGATAAATAGTTATCATTAACTACAATCAAATTTCCATGAATCTATAATCTGATTCTGATTTGAAATATGTTCTTCTCTATAAATATAGCTTTAAGAAATTAAATATTCAAATCAAAATTGAATTAACAAGAAGTAACGAAAAATTTGCAAATCATACCATAGTGCAAGTGAATGAAAATTTGTTAATAACTTCAAATAAATCTGGTTTTACATAGTCCTAAAGAATCCCATGAAAAGAGAATCCCTCTAATACAATAGTGTAATCAAGTGTTTCTTTTCCTGTAGAATTACTTCACCTAGTTTCAAATATCTAGAACCTGTAACATATATCCTCCTTTTGGCATTCCCATTCTTCTCTTATAATAAAACATACCCCTCTTAGCTAAAACTAAAAAGTAAAAAGTAGTTATCATAAAATTGTTTTAATTCTAAAACTAAAATTAAAAACTCAACAAACTCCTAAAAAATAGAAATTAGTTTGTTTTTTTCTCAAAATTAATTTTGTAACTATTTGATATTAATCTTACACTTGTACTTGAAAATCATCTACAATTCTTTGTCTAAATCCTTCTCTGTACACCTTTCATCATAAATGAAAACTAATTAATAACAAAAAACAAAAATAAAAATCAGGTACATCTACATAATTTCAATTTTTTTAGTTGTTCTTAAACAAATGAAATTGAATAAACAATTTAATTCAAATATGTTCAAACCAACATCTAAATTAAGCACTTGACATTTAATGAGGATGATTTCATAAATTTTAAATAAAAATATTGATTCAAGAAAAAAAAATCAATTTCCACCAAGTTTTTTATCTTAGCATATTTTTTCTTGAATTCCACTTTTTGATTACCAAACATGCATAACACTATAATACCATTATTTTTATCATTCAAATAGTCATGGAAAGCAAAAATTATGATTTCAAAAACTTGTATAACAGGTGAAGAAATATCATCACGTTCATAAATTTTATGGATATTTTTAGATTCCCAATCAAAATTTCATATTTGTATTTTAAAACGAATTTCAAGCTCTGACTTGTTGTAATATGTTGCAGGGTTTATTGAGGAGTTTTAAGATGAGGGATATTGATTTCACTGATCCAAAATGATTTTGTAGATTCGATCTACAAAATAAAGTCAAATAATGATAGAAAAAATTATAAAATCTCAAAATCAAGATTTGCTCATAAATATTTTCCAATTGATGCATGGGCACAACTTGAAAAAATGCCTTTCAATGGACCAAGTATATCTCCCAAACTACTTATAAATTTTGGAAAGTCCTAAACAGTCAACTAATTTTATCCATTCTAAGAAAAACCCATGTTTCGTTTTCCTGAGATTCAACATGGTTTGATAAAAAACTGAACATGAAATTTGTGCGTTTGTTCAGATTTCGTCTAAATAACTGAAGACTTCAAGAAAAATCCTGAGCATATCAAATCATTCAATATTAGAAATAAAATCTATAAACAGATAAATCATACTTATGTTTTCAATATCTGAAACTTGCAATCTCCAAATCGCATATTTCTTGATTGAAACTAAGCACAAAACTTGACCCATAAGTCAAGTAAAATGGCCCATTCTAGAAAAGGGTTTTCATTGGTTTCCCCACATTCTTAACCATTTGTTTGTAATTCACAATGCCAAATTATTGCTCTGTTTAGGCAAAAATTCACCAATCCTTCAAATTGATCAATGATATCCCACCATTTGCAGCTAATTCTCTTCAAAAAATTCAAAACTTGAAGGCTCAGATATGAAGATTAAACCCATGAGAGAATTGGCCAAGAAAAATATGAGGTGGATATGTGAAACACATAGTTGTGTGTATGAAACCCTTACTCATAATGAGAAAACCCTTATGATAGAAAATCCCTAAATCGTGAAAGGATGAGAAATTATAATCATGTCTCAACTTTGATAGGTAAATTAATTTTGTGTTTATGACAAGGCACATGATGCTATCCTAACCCACTACATGGAGTAGAAGAAAAATAAGTTGAAATGTTATACGGAAAACCCAAAATTCAAAATGTTTTGTTACCCAAATCATGTATTAAGTTGATAACATTAATCACATTAATAACATTATTGTCATGATTAACTAGTTCATCCATTGTTCATAAACATTTTACCATATAAATGTTGAATATCAAAAGTTAATGTATAATGCTTTGAGCATATTTTCGATTATAAGGTAGGCTATAACAAAGTGCATTAAATATCAATATGAAATAAAATCTCTTTGATTTTTCATTCAAATAATACAAAATGCTGAAATAAATAAGACTTAGGATGAAAAACTACTTTTGAATAGACTATATATATATATATATATTGGCTCAGGTAAAAAGATTATTACGAACATGTGTATAAGAAATATGATCAAGATCATTAGAGACGAATAATATATAAAATCTATACACATCACTTTATGATCAAGTTGATAATCAAAACAACTTAAAAAAACAATGAAATCAACCTAAAAGTGGTATGACACAAGGAAAATCTCAAAATTGAATTTTGAGTTTTATGTTAAAATTCAGGAAATTCAAATGAATGCATGCATCATCGATATAAATAAGAGTCAAAATATGAAAAATCTTAAGCCCTTAGCTTAACAAGTGCATTGATGCTTAGTTTGAAATCAAGATCCCAAACATATTTACTAAGAAAAATTAAACCAAACTAAGAAAAAATTTCAAAAATAAATATGGGCCCAAATTATTTGTATTGATAATAAATGCAAATTTGGGAGGGTTGTTTTACATGAAAACAATTGGTGACACATGGGGAAGAAACATTTATCTCTATTTTAAAATGAGAGGATTAGATTTACCAAAGGTTGAAATGAAATATTTTCAACAATTTCTTGCACACTGCACCATTCTCAAAGGTCCCACATAAAACAAATTCGAAGTAAAATAAGATTTTAGAGATGAAAGGATTTGAATGCCTAATTCCAAGATAGTGAATCCAAACGAAGGGAAAATTCATTAAATTTTAATTACACATCTACTTTTGGACAACAAAAATAGCTACAAGATAATTAAATATTAGTATGCATCTATTTAAAAATTACCTCTTTACCCAGCATTGCTTCACTGACAGCAAGCCTGTTCAGTGCCCCAATGAAGTTGTCTTGGTACCATGTGTGCATTTACCCACTGTCAATGAGCCTATTCAGTACCCTGGTGGGTTTACACACATTTCCCACACAAATGTGCTTTCAAGTCTCTAATGACACCTTTTTGAATTTTATTTGGAAAAATTCTTTTAGCAATTAATTGAAGAGAGTGAGGTGGTACAAAAGGTTTTTTTTGTTTGTTTTATTTATAAGGACATAATGCAATACAATTTGAGTATGACCTTGCTAGTTTCTCTTTATCTGCCAAAGTAGAGGCTTTAAATGTGGAGGGGTATGGGAGGGATTCAAAGTAAATAATGTCAGAAATTCTTTCCTTTATAAAGATAAACTTATAATACTTGAAACATATTTCAATGTTCCCCATGGGTAACGGTTGATGTACAAGAAACATGAAAACTTGATATAGATGACCTTAAGGTAAATGAAATCCTATTAAAATGGTAGAGTAAGGATTTTCCCATGTACACCAATTGTTATTGCGTAGAAAGGATTCCCCCATATAATCTTTGGGAAGAATACAAAATTCAATAAAAAAGAAGACAAGTAAAACCAAGAAAAAATAAAAAATCATTGCAAACGAAGAAAGAAAATGCAAATCCAAAGAAGAAGATAAAGAAAAATCCAAATCTGAAAATAAACTTCAACAAAGAAACTTATGAAAGTGTATCCCAACAAAAGAGTGAATGTGAGGAAAGCACGTTTGTTTGTCTTAAGTGAGATATTTTTTTTAAGTGATTCATTATGTTTTTCCAAGTTGCGGCTAATTGGTCTTTTTATTCAAACCAAAATCCAAAATATAGGAAACAATAATGATGAAAAGATGAAGTTAAATTAAATTTCTCTCTCCTCACAAATGTTTTGTTTCAAAATTAAGTCTTTATAGAAAAATCTAAATGATTATGCAATAAAAATGAGGCGATATTGAATGAAAGTTATGTATAGGTTCAAAAATTCCTTGATTTATCTTATTTGTAACTTGATCAGCATCATCATTGTTGGTTTAGCAGGTGAAATGAGGAGAGCGAATTCTTAGCAAGTAGGGGTGTTAGATTTTTTTAAAATTCCTGAAGACCTGCAAGAAACTAAACTTAGATCAACAAATACTTAAAAACAAAACAAAACCCGAAATTAAAAAAGAAAGACAAAAAATAAACGAAGAAAATAAACATGTGATACTTCTCTTGAAGAATCTCGTTATGATTTACCTTAGAGATGTCGAGTTTCTCCAAATTAATGAGGTAACCTCTTCTTATGATAAAAAATAAAACATGAAGAAGTTGCAGATTTAATGAAGTTCTCATATTCCCAAGATCATCATTTTATTAAATCAAAACTTAAAGTAAATCTAATCTAAACTAAATTAGACCTACTGTACTCTAAATTTATGAGGAAAATAATACTATGTGTAGTCAAATTTCCAATGAAACCATTCAAGTTCTTTTTTACCTGCAAATATATGTGCAAGATGAATTAGTAAACAAAACTTAATGAATAGTAGACAATTAAAATAAAAACATTTATGTATAGTCCCCGAGGTGTAGGATAGTCGGTGACAGAGTGTGTTTTTAAGCCACTTCGTGATGTTAATTCATCGGTTCGATACCTGCGGGGACAAAAAATCCATCCATGTTAAGGGTTGATGTGGCTCATGTCGGGTATGATCCCCGAGTAATTTTGACAGCTTATATTCCCCTGAGTCGCAGTATCTCAAGCCACAGGCTAGTCCCATAGGTCACAGACAAACTAGAAAAAACAATTATGTGCATTTATGTATAATAGAGACAGAAGAATAAATTTATCAACAGATAATTTCTTATGAAATGTATTTTCCAACCAAGATTCAATTCTATCATGAAAATATTTTGGAATGGTTTGAATGGAATCATGATTGGAAAAGTATTTTGCTGACCCCATTGAGAAAAGTCAGTACCATTTACAATATGAAAATAATTTACTTTACTATTTGCAAACTTATTAACAAAAGCTAAGGACTTATTCTCATGACTTTCATTTTCACAAGTATCAACCCCTATAGTGTAATCAATATTAGAATTGGCATCTACTTGTGTTAAAAATTCAAGATTATGAAAAGAAGTAGGAACTTGAGTTATATCATAAGAATCAAATACAGATGTGGAATTCATTTCTTTAAAATTATAATCATTATGTGAATATTCAAGATGAGAATCGGTTGAAATATGATCAGTAAAAGGATATCCTACATCTTGAAATTTGAATTGATCATGAGGGTTGAAAATAAAAGGATCTGACATAACCATCACCTATGGGTGAAGTGCCTTACTATTATCAACCTCTAGATCACTACCATAAATAATTTCACATTCACTACCTTGACTATTTTCCTTTAAATCAAAACCAGAAACATAAGATGATGAACATGTATGAAAATTATTGGAAAAATGATCATTATCATTAAAAAATTGTTCTTGAGTTTCTAATATCATTTCTCCATCATTTTCTTCATCAGAAATATCACTTTCAGGTAAGGGATTAATTTGGTCAGGAAAAGGTTTCCCTTCTTGAAAATGATTTTCAAGATGTTTTAATATGTGGGGTTGAGATTTACTAATAATGATATCATAAATACTAGTTAAATTACTCCTAATGAAACAACAATTGTGTTAGGATTTGAAACATTTTTAGGATGAATTATGAGTTCATTGGATGAATTTATGTTTTCCTAAAAAATTTCCTTAATAAATTCTAAATTGGTTGTTATAACAGGTTTAGTTATGTCATAAGAAGTAACAGGTTCATCAATAGTAGAAAATACACTAAGAAAAACTAAATTTTTTGATTCATTATGATTAATACAAGGAAGTGAAAGAATGTGTTTAAACCATGTTATTAATTTGAAATACAAAGACAAAACATCAGACTTAAATTGAAGTCAGATCAACTTGAATCTAAGAAGGAAATTGTTCTATGACTCACCTTCAATTCTACGCAAGTTCTCAAGTTCGAGGAAAACCTGATCACAGTCATATTCTTGAAATCTATGCAGGAACATTCGAGCAAACTTGTCCCCAGATATCCACAGAAGAAACTAGTAATGATATACGCCATTCTTTAGCTTGGACTGTTAAGGTGAGAGTGAAAATCCTGCACATGACAACGTTATCAATATCAAAAAAATTTAATTTCAAATAAATTAATGAACAGATAAAATGAAGAAGAATTGGACTCACCATTAAATTCTACCTGTGACAAGTGTTTAACTAACTTTTTTGGAGTGCTTGTTGCGCAACCAGATATACAACTCCATATGGGAAGTTTAGGAGCCATTAAAAAGAAATGAATGAATTAAAAAAAATAGCTCAAACAATAATCAAATTATTATGCACACTCATCAGTGTCCTCCTTCTAGTGCCAAAATGTTGATTGCCAAATATGACCATATTCAACATTGGGGATATCACCTGTTCAGGTTCCTAATTATACCATTTTCCATTGAAATGGTGATTCTGACTGGTTCTATGGGTCTCTAGTGACTCGTGCCCTAACCTGAGGACTAAGCTAAGTTTATATATATATATATATACAACTTTCTATCTGCTAATGTATAATGTTATTTATTTTATCAACAAACAAAAATAAAGGGATCACTCTCTTGTGACATGCTTACAAGAAATCAATCCTAACGATGAAACAAGGGCTTAGCCATACCACACTGGATTTTTCACCTATGAAAGGAAAGTTTATGAACTAAATACAAATGCATCTTTAATGTATGATGCAAGCGACAAAACAAAATCTAATATATCCTATCTTGTTTTGGATAAAATATGTATTTTGTCCTAATCAAGATAGGATAGATTATATTTTCTTTTGTCGCTTGCATCATAGATTAAAGCTGCATTTTTATTTAGTTCAAAATTTTCCTTTCGCAGGAGTAAAATATGGTGTGGTGTAGTTAAGCCCTTGTTTTAACCTTAGGATTGCTTTCTNCTATGAAAGGAAAGTTTATGAACTAAATACAAATGCATCTTTAATGTATGATGCAAGCGACAAAACAAAATCTAATATATCCTATCTTGTTTTGGATAAAATATGTATTTTGTCCTAATCAAGATAGGATAGATTATATTTTGTTTTGTCGCTTGCATCATAGATTAAAGCTGCATTTTTATTTAGTTCCAAATTTTCCTTTCGCATGAGTGAAATATGGTGTGGTGTAGTTAAGCCCTTGTTTTAACCTTAGGATTGCTTTCTTGTAAGCATGACACAAGAGAGTGATCCCTTTATTTTTGTTTGTTGATAAAATAAGTAACATTATACATTAGCAGATAGAAAGTTGTATATATATATATATATAACTTATCTCAATCCTTAGGTTAGGACACATGTAACTGGAGACCCATAGAACCAGTCAGAATCGCCATTTCAAAAGAAAAGGATCTAATTGGTGTTGGACATATTGTCATTCATGTGTTTTCATTGATTTCAATAGTCATAGTAAGCAGAGCAACAAGGTTAATCTCAGGAAAAAAAAGAATCGATAGAAGAACATCACCTTAAAGATGAAGAAATTTGTGATTATTGTTGATCATGATACAATCAACAATGTTCATATGATAAAAGATCAGGAGAGTTACCAAACACAGAGATCAAGATCAAAAGAGATGGCATGTTGAAACTCAGTAGGTATGGCATGATGAAACACAAAACAAATCAAGACCGTTGATGCGCAATCACCAAATCTACGGTAGGGATAAATTGCAGATATCGGAAGAAGAATTAAACTACTCGCTAATTACAATCCTGTAATCCATCAAAATCATCAGATCTCATAGCTTCAAAGATCTACGACTGTCATCGATTCAACAAATGACCAGCTTAAGTCAAATTAAATCATAACCGTTGGATGCGCAATCGCCAAATCTACGACAGGGATAGATTGCAGAGATTGAAAGGAGAATTAAACATCGTGCTTGTTCCAATCCCGCAATTAGTCAGGACCGTTCGATCTAATATCTTCGAAGATCAACGATTGTGGTTGAATCTCCAATAGCGCACATCTTCCCATTGTGGAGTTGGGTGACGATTTAAAACACTCACAGATTGTGGTTGCGCAATCATTATTTATCATTGATTTGCTTCAAGAATATTCACAACTGTTGGACCACTTTTGAGTGGAAGGATAGGATAAGCGAGAAAAACAATTGAGAATTCGATTGTGTGAATTCCTGTCAACTATCGAATCAAACCCAATTATAGTCAGTCCCCGGATCATGTTAAAGTGGAAGGACATGATAAGCTATAAGAGAAGCACCGTAGACAGATCGAGACATCGATTTGAGACCCTAATCAACGAACAAAATTCGCTTTGGGTCTAAAGTTGCGAGGAGCTTACGCTCCGGAAAGTTGACATTTGAAATTCCCGAAATGAGAATTTCAGTCAACCGTCAGATCATTTTCGAGTGGAAGGATAGGATAAGCTAGCAAAGCAACATCACAAAAATATTGAGTCGTTGATCCAATATCCAGATCGAATGAAGATATTTCAGTTCGGGTATAAAGAATCAAGGAGGTTACGCTCCGAAAAGTTTGAGATCTAAAATATGCGAAGCTCGGAAATCCGAAATGAATAAGGACCGTCAGATTTGGAGGACACACGAGGACCATTGGATTAGGTTTGTTGGTCAATAGACCACGTCAGCAATAGGGATGATTTTAAGGATGGAAATTTATTTTTAAATGTAGAAACCTTGGTGAATCTTACTAATCCTTCATATGTCAACTATAAATGTTTGACGATATTTTTGTAAAAATATTCAAATTTCTAAGTATTTTATATAGTTTTTATAATTTTTTGGCTATTTTTAAGGTAAAATCATTTTATCCTATAGAATTTGGGCGAATAATTTTTAAAATAGTGAATCTCATTTTTGGAAAAACCATGGAAAATTAGCCCATGAGCGAAATTTAGCCCCTAAAATCATCCCTAGGACTCAACAAGGACGTGTGGTAGACCATGTCAGCATGAACATGTTCCACATGAGGGTCCACATCAGCAAGGACACATGGCGCAATCAAATAATGACAAGTGTCAAGTTTATTCGACATATCAGGCACGTGAAAATCACAAATCTGAGTGACATGTGGCAGCTACTAGGCTCATGACATCACTCCGAAGGAAAGAAAGGGTTTGAGACTCGAAATCTCTGAAGTCCGAAGACCCGGAGTAAATGGTGGCCATCCATTTTCAACGCTTGATTAAGTCATGGTCGTCAGATTAAGCCTTGTAAAGAATGAAATCCGATGATTGATCCAACTTCACAAAATAAATGTCAATCGTCTGATCTGTTCGGAAAATCTGATTCGGAAGTTTTGAAATATTGAAAAACCAAATTTCTGAAGTGCGAAGTTCCATCAGTCGTCCATCGCGTCATAATATTGAATTGTGATCGTTGATTTGATGAGCTCTCAAGCACTCGCTTGGCCTAGTGTTTGGTCACCTCCAATGGTCATATGCTATAAGAGTTTTAAAAGGAAAATTATAATACATCTCTATAGTTAGTAAGCCCGAGGTTCTGTAATGCTCAGTCACATGATAATGGTTTGAAGTAAGCGCCTCCATATAATTTGGTCTCTGTGAAATTAGCAGAGATTCGATCGAGTTTAAAGTATGAAATTGATCCATATCTATGATCAATTTCTGAAAATCATTCACGATAAAAATGTTAAAACAATGATTATGGATAAGTCAAATGAAGAGGTGCGATGCTCCAAATAAAGGGACATTATGTATAACACTCATGATGTTTTGAATAATATATAAACAAGAAAGAGAAGTGAGAAGAAAGTGTCTCTACAGTCCAGATAAGAAGATCAAAAGTTGAAGTAGATTCCAGGAAGAAAAGTTGAAGATAATTATGTATTAAGGGTGGTTGGGTGGTGCAAGGGCAGGTTGGTGCCTGCAGAGGGAGTTGGTGCTTCCTTGTCAGTTGTAGCTGACTAAACAGGGGGTCATAGCCTCCTACCAATTGGTTCTGGTGAACTAGGGTGTGGGTGCATCATGATCAGTTGGTGCTGATCGAAAATGAAGTGCATCTTCCTTCTATGTAACATGTAAAACAAATTTTGCAGTTAATAGAAAAGAATTTGTGGTTTTCCCAATTGAGTTCCACGATAAAATACCATGTTAAAATTATGTTTGCATTAATAAACGAAAATTTGATATAATTGTTGTGTCACTGATTCACCCCCCCCCCTCTCAGTGATAGGATCTGATCCTTCAATTGGTATCAGAGAAGGTTCCTTCAAAACTGTCTAACAAACTTGAATGTAGATCCTGAAGATGGATCAACAAGAAGGAATGTCCAACAACAAAGCACCATTGTTCAATGGAGGAGGCTATGCCCTGTGGAAAATAAGAATGAAAACCTTCCTGTTGGCTCTTGGTTTTGATATTTGGCAATCTGTTGTAGATGGTTACACTGAACCAACTACTCCACCCAAGGACGCTGCAGGAAAGAAAATATGTAATGACAATTCAAGAGCAGTTAATGGAATTCTAGCATGGTTGACTAATTCTATATGTGTGAAGGTTATGCATTGCAAATCAGCCAAAGAAATCTGTGACAATTTGGAGGTTCTATATGAAGTAGATAACAAATTCAAAGAAGCCAAACTACAGACCTATAGAGATCAGTTTGAAAATCTAAAAATGAAAGAAGAAGAAAATATTGTTGAGTACTTTCATAGGCTAGATGAAGTGGTTAACTCAATTAGAGCAGTAGGAGAAGAGATTACAGATAAACCCATTGTGAAAAATATACTAAGATCATTACCTATGAGATATGATGCAAATATTTCTTCAATTGAAGATAGATCTGATCTAGACACACTCACAGTTGATCAACTCCATGGAATTTTTACAGCATATGAAATGAGAACAAGGAATGATAATCAACAAAATATGAAATAGTTTTCAAATCATCTAAGACAAAGATAAATCAAAAGAAAAAACTTCAATCCTGCCATCATGAAGAATCTGATGTGGAAGAAGCCAATTTCATTAGAAAACTTAAAAAAGGATCATGGAAGTACAAAGGCAAGCTTCCTTTCAAATGTTTTAACTGTGGCAAAGTTGGTCATTTTGCATCCAAGTTTCCCTATCGCAAGGAGGACCCTGAAGATGAATAAAATAAAACCAAACAATACAGGAAGAAGGAAAAACCCAACTACAAGAAAAGGTTTTACAAAGGGAAAATAATTTCTACTCAAAACAATAAAACAACAGTTCGTCGGAGTCTAGTGACAACGATGAATCTGATGATGATGAAGTCATTTTCATAGGTATTGAAGAATCTAATAAGATAGAAAAAATTAAACATGAGAAGGAGTTAGAATATGAAGCAAAAGTTTATATGGAGGAAGAACTTCTCAGTGCCTTGGATGAATTAAGAAAATACAAAACCAGATATAGACAATTGAAAAGTTTTGTAGTTGAATAAAAGGAAAAACATGAACAAGAAGGAAAGGAGGTGGAAAGACTCATGAGAAATCTGAAAAAACAAATCTTAGAAGCAAAAAAAATTGAAGAAAGTCTGGAAAAGCCTCTTAAGGAAAAACAAATAATTTGTGAAAGAATGGAGGCAGAAATAGTTCATCTAAAAAAGGAACTGGATGCAAAAATCATTCAAACAAAATATGAAAATAGCTCTAAAATATTAGATAAGATTATTACCACGCAAAGGGATTTAGGTAATAAAAATGGAATAGGTTATTCTCAAAAGGAAATCCATGTTAACTCAAAATCTTATGCAAATACTCTCCTCAGTACATTCAAGAAGAAAAATGAACAGAAGATAAGTAATTATCAGAACTCCAGAAGATTACTTCCACCCATCAAGAAAGAAGACAAGACAATACCAAAGAAGTTTTATCAAAACATGTATCCTTGTATTTTCCTTGGTTATTTATTTGCATGCTCTAATTTCGGACACAAAGCTATAAATTGTAGAGCATATAGAAAGAAAAATCTAAAGGTTAAGAACTATATCCTTAAGGATAAACAAGCAGCAAATCGAGTTAAAAGAAGAAACTATAACTCCTTTGCACCTCTACAAGAAGGGGACTTGCAATGCTTCAGATGTCATAACCATGGACATAAAGCCATTATTTGTAGATTAATGGAAGTCTCATAACAACCAAAGTTCATTAAAGAGAAAAAGAAACTTTGGAGAGAAAAAACATCAAAAAAGGAATGTCTTATTGCCCTTAAATATCAAGATAAAAAGATCTATGGTATGTTGACAGTGGGTGCTCAAAACATATGACGGGTAACAAGGACAAGTTTTTATACTTAAAGAAACAAAAAGGTAAAGTTACATTTGGTGATAATGCTTCAAGTAACATACTTGGGAAAGGTACTGCGAGCTTGGGAAAAGACAAAGCCAGAAATGTTCTACTTGTCGAAAACTTGAAGCCTAGTTTATTAAGCATCAGTCAAACCTGTGATCAGGGGCACTTCTACATCTTTGATTCCAAAAAATGTGAGATTAGGAGAGAATACACAGGAAAATTAGTTGGTATTGCTCCTAGAACTCCTGAAAATGTATATATACTAGATGCAAAATTGAATCAGGAGTGTCATATAAATTCAGTAGATGAAATTTGGCTATGGAATAGAAGGTTGGGGCATATTAACTTTGGCAATCTTGTGAAAGTCAGCAACCTTGGTGCAATAAGAAACTTGCAAAATATCATAAAACCCTCAAATGTTATGTGTAGACACTGTCAACTAGGGAAGCAAACTAGAATAAAGTTCAAGGGAAAAGAATACACAGCCTCTAAACCTTTAGATCTTGTTCACACTGACCTATGTGGACCTACGAGGACCAAGAGTTTGCAAGGAGATTCTTACTTTATGTTTTTCATTGATGACTTTACTAGAATGTGTTGGATATGTTTTCTCAAAGAAAAATCAAAAGCACTCAACAAATTCAAAGCCTTTAAAACCCTTGTTGAAAATGAAAAGGAGACAAAAATCAAATGTTTTAGATCAGACAATGGTGGTGAATTCACCTCAAAAGAGTTTTATCTCTTCTATGAAATCCATGGAATAAAAAGACAATTCTTTGCTTCTAGAACACCTCAGCAAAACATGATTGATGAGAGAAATAATAGAATAGTTCAGGAGGCTACAAGGACTATGCTCAATGAAGCAAAATTGTCAGATGGATATTGGAGGGAAGATGTAAGCACATCAATACACATATTGAACAGAGGCTAGATCATGGTTAATAGTGATAAGACCCCTTATGAACTATGGTTTCGAATAGCTCCATCGTTAAAATACTTCAAGGTCTTTGGAAGTAAATGCTACATCAAAAGACTAAATGGGAGTCTTGGAAAATTTGATGCCAGATCTAATGAAGGTATTTTTCTTGGATATGCTTCAAACAAGAAAGCATACAAATGCTACAATCTTAGTTCACATAAGATTTTTGAGAGTGCAAATTTCATGGTGGATTACCTAAAACTGTTAAGGATCAAAAATCAAGAAACCATACCTAAAAATGAAGATGAAGATGATGATGAGACATTCGACACACAACTAGAAGAAGTAGAAGAGAATGAAAAAGAAAGGGAAGAAGATGATATCGATACTAGTGAAATCAAAGAAGATATTCAATATGGGGAGATAAGAGAAGAATTCCCAAGAAGAGATACAAAGACACTCTCAAGAATTACTCAAAAGAATCATCCCGAAGAACTGATTATTGGAGATATGAATGATGGAGTGCAGACAAAAAGACAAATATTGTATCAAATAGAAATAGCATTGTTGTCACATGTTGAGCCTACCTCAATCAAAGAGGCATGTAAATATGATAATTGGATCAAATCTATGAATGAAGAATTGGACCAAATCGAAAAAAATCAAACTTGGGAACTAGTTCCAAGACCAAAAAATAAAAATGTCATTAGAACTAAATGGGTATATAAAAATAAAATGAATGAAGATGGGAAAGTAATCATGAACAAAGCCAGATTAGTATGTAAAGGGTATGCTCAGGTTGAAGGAGTAGACTATGAAGAAACATTTGCACCTGTGTCCAGATTAGAGGCAATTAGGATGTTCTTAGCTTTCTCCAACTACAAAAAAATTAAAGTGTACCAAATGGATGTCAAGTCATCATTTCTCAATGGAAACCTAGAAGAGGAAGTCTATATTGAGAAACCATAAGATTTTCAATTAACCAACAAAGGAGACTATGTCAGTAAATTAAAGAAAGCACTCTATGGACTAAAACAAGCACCCAGAGCATGGTATGCAAGGCTAGAATCTTATTTACAAAAACAAGGCCTCAAAAGGGGATCAATGGACAACAATATTTATTGCAAAATTGATGGTAATAACATGATCATTGTGGAAGTGTATGTTAATGATATTATATTTGGAAGTGATGACGAAAAAATGAGCAAGGACTTTGCTAAGATGATGCAGCAAGAATTTGAAATGCCTTTGCTTGGTGAACTGAATTTCTTCCTTGGATTACAAATAATACAGTACAAAAGAGGAGTCTTTATCCATTAGTCTAAATATTTTAAGGATATTCTTAAGAGATTCCAGTTAGAGTATTGCAAACCTGTTAGTACACCTATGATAGTTGGATGCAAACTAAGCAAGGATGATGAGTCCAAAGTTGTAGATCCAAAACACTACAGATCAATGATTGGTAGTGTTCTCTATGTAATAGCTTCTAGACCTGATGTCAAGAAAGTTGTTGGGATGGTGGCTAGATTCCAAGAAGAACCAAAGGAGAGCCATTTTCAAGCTATAAAAATAATCTTTAGGTATTTGAAAGGAACCATAGATCTTGGTTTTTGTTACCCTATCAAGGATTCATTCACTTTAAAAGCCTATTCAGATGTTGATTGGGAAGGAAGTGTAGATAACAGAAAAATTACAAGTGGAGGAGCATTCTTTTTTGGGAGAATCATTAGTAGCTTGGATAAGTAAGA
>SNQJ01S0148067.1:5325-16430 GCA_010110895.2 Picea sitchensis
CAAATTTGCATAAGAACATGAATTTTATTTGTTATGTGCAATTAAATTAAAATTTTTAACAATATATTATTTGCATGCAATTGATTTTTTTATACTTACAATTCGTACGACCAGTTTCAAGTAACCACCTGGGCCAAGTTTGTGTTTCCCATGTTTTTCTATTCTAGCCTTGGTGGCTTTGGATGTGTCTGGGAGCCTGTATTGAAAAGTTTCAAATACATAATTAGATGACACAATGATGATAAAGGATCGTAATTTCAGTATTAGAAGTGTCACATACCCTCCTAAGTTGGGTGGTGTCTTTCTTTATTTTCAGATCATCTTCTCCGTTGCATCTTCTTGTAGGGCCTTCATGATCCAGATTATTTTCGGCATGAAATGAGAGTGGATATATAATAAATAAATGTATAGAGATATCTCAGATATCCAATATTATAACAGAAATGTATTAGAGATACAACCATAAACACAGATATACAGTAATACACAATTTTCTATTAATGAGTGAAAATGTACAAAGACTGTAAAATACAGAGTGAAAGACTCGCTAGAATGGTGGCATCTTATCTCTGAGAAGAGATGTGCAACTACTCCCATCCATGAGAAGATGATTTTACAATAAGGCTCCAAAGGCCTTTTTATCATAAATAAAATCCAAAACCCTAACCCCGGAAGATGAAAAACCAACAATTTTGTGGACCCCGTTTTGGGTAGTTTGGTGTATCAACTTCCCGAGGGCGTAACTGTGGCATACGATCTTCGTTTGGGTCGCACGATAGCTCGTTGGAAAGGTATCGTCGAGGAGATTCATTTTGGTGGCTCAATCAGAGCCTTTGGCTATCATCAAGTATGCCCCCATGGTTACACTCAATGTTCGGGGCAACACCCCAAAAATGTTTTTTGGGCAGTTTCTGCCATTTTTAGCAATTTTCTAAATTAATCCTGGATTAAGGGATTAGGGTTTTGGTATCTACAGAATACCTAGAAACATTGTATATATTGTATGGTGAATGTTGAAATTCGATATAATGAATATAAGAAAGGTTTTCCCGGTTGAGGGTTTCCAATGTAAAATCTCTATGTACTCTGTGTATGAGCCATTGATTAAATTTTGTTTTTCTTAAGAATCTATATGCATTTCTTTACTTCACAGGTTTAAAACTTACATGTGGTATCAAATCTCGTTTTTGGCTTCAGAGGGACACCTTTGTTGTTGAGGGTTTGGCTCAGTCTTGATAGATCAAGTTTATCTTGGGTCTGTGATAAACCTGGGTTTAGTGGGATCTTTTGCAATGGTGATTTGAGTGTAGAAAAAGGAATGGAAAGCTCGTCTAGAATCAAGATAGAGAATTTCAATAGTAAAAACTTTGAGCAATGGAAGTTGAAGATGGAGGACCTTCTTATAGACAAATAACAATGGATCATTGTGGATCCTGGTACACAGCCTACTGGTACATCGTCTACTAGCACATGGGATACTGGTACACAACCTACTAGTACACAAACTACCATTACACCACCCACTGGTATGTCGAAGGAAGATTGGGAGAAGTTGGACAAAAGAGCAAGGAGTACTATTCGACTCTGCCTGGAAGATTTGGTGTTGTTGAATGTCTCAGGATAATCTACAGCCAAGGAACTATGGGATCAGTTGGGGAATTTGTATCAATCAAAGTCCCTGGTAAACAAGTTGTTTCTTTGAAAGAAGTTGTATCATCTTAGGATGGAAGATGGAGATTCAGTGACAGAAAATCTAAATGCCTTTAATACTCTGGTAAGCCAACTTGTCTCTGTTAATATTACAATTGCAGAAGAAAATAAGTGTATTACTTTGTTATGTTCTTTTCCAGACTCTTGGGATAATTTGGTTGTAGCAATAGGTAGTACCACTCAATCTACATTGAAGTCTGAGGATGTAGTTGAATACTTGTTATCTGAAGAGATGAGGTAGAAAAGCATTGATGGTCATAGCATAGATACTTTATTTGTAAGAGGTCGTACCCAAGACAAGAATCTTGGTAAGTCTTTGGGGGGGAGATCTAAATCTACAGGTAGATCTAAGTCCCCAAGAAAATCTTTGAGGAAATGTTGGAAGTGTGGTAAACAGGGAATTATAAGAAAGATTGCAAGTCTAAGAAGGTTGAAAAAACAAAGGGATCTGATAGTACCTCTTCCACAGAGACAAAAACCTTCACTGAAGAAGGAGGTGATGTTTACCTAGCATCTACAGGTACACATGCATACCATGATGTATGGTTGATTGACTCAGGTGCGTCATACCACATGACTCCTCACAGGGAGTGGTTTTCTGAATATGAAAAATATGATGGTGGTGATGTATTCCTAGGAGATGAATCGACAACAAAAATCATGGGATGTGGAAGGGTTAAGTTACTACTAAAAGATGGAAGGATTAGAACACTCCCTAGGGTTCTTCACATTCCAAAACTAGCCAGGAGCCTAATAWCTGTAAGCAAGTTGGATGATGCAGGAGTGAATACTGTATTTGGAAAGAACACTTGCAATATGGTATGAGGAGAAATGGTGTTGATGAGGGGAGTTCGGTGTGGAACTCTATACAAGTTGTTGGGAAGAACTTATACTAATGGGTGCAACAGTTTTGTTGTCCTTGAGAAGAGAAATGAAGGAGACAAGATCAATACTATCCCAAAAAAGAAGACCATGTTGTGGCATCAAAGACTAGGGCATATTGGAGAAAAGGGCCTTTGAACACTACATTGTAAAGGTATGGTTGAAGGTATGGCTAATTGCACTCTGGATTTTGATTTCTGTGAACATTGCATATATGGTAAACAGAATCGAGTAAGATTCCCATATAGTGCTACAAGAGAAAAGGGGATCTTAGAGTTGATACACAGTGATGTGTTTGGACCTATGCATGTTCCATCACTAGGTAAGTATATGTATTATGTTTCATTCATAGATGATTTCTCAAGGAACACATGGATTTATTTTCTTAGAAAGAAATATGAGGTATTTGATAAATTTAAAGAGTTTAAGGCTCTGGTAGAAAATGAGACAAAGAAGAAAATAAAGGTATTGAGAACAGACAATGGTGGAGAATTATGCAGAAATGAATTCAAAGAATTATGTAAGAAGTGTGGTATATCAAGGCAGATGACTACTCCATACACTCCTCAGTAGAATGGAGTTGAAGAAAGGATGAACAAGACACTGATGGAAAAAGCAAGGAGCATGCTCAGCGGTGCCAAGTTAGGACAAGAATTGTGGGCAAAGGCAGTGGGTACAACATGTTACCTAGTCAATCGATCACCCTCATCAGCGTTGGATGATAAAACTCCACACGAGGTATGGACTGGAAAGAAACCCTCTCTTCAACATCTTAGACTGTTTGGTTGTATGCTTATGTACATGTTCCAAAGGAAAATAGGAGTAAGCTGGATAAAAAGGATGAAAAGTGTATCTTTATTGGTTATAAAGATGGTGTGAAAGGTTATAAGCTTTGGAACCCATAAACCAAGAAGACTGTTTATAGTCGAGATGTTGTTTTCGGAGAGGTAAAAGATGTTTCCAAACAAGAATTCCTACCAAGGCTAGAAGAACCTGAGAAAATAGAGCCAAAGTTGGATGATACAAAATCTAAATCATCTGAAGAAGATGAAGCAGCAACAGAAGAAGAAGAACCTCATACACCAGTATTGAGGAGACCAATGAGAGAAAGAAAGCAACCAGAAAGGTATAGTCCACCTGATTTTTGTTCCAATTTTGCTTTATCTATTACTGATGATGGTCCCAGAACTATCAGGGAAGCAGTGAATTCAGAGGATAGTAAACTATGGAAGAAGGCCATGGGTGAAGGAATGGATGCCTTGGATAAGAATGAGGCATGGGATATAGTTGAGTTGCCAGCTGGAAGAAAATTTTTTGGTAGCAAATGGTTGTTTAAGAAGAAGTTTAATGCAGAAGGAAAAGTGGAGAAATACAAAGCTCAGCTAGTAGCAAAAGGTTATTCCCAGGTAGAGGGAATTGACTTTGGTGAGATTTTTTCTCCTGTTGCTAAGTTAACTTCTATTAGATTTATTTTACCTATCGTTGTCTCTTTTGATCTTGAAGTGGAACAGATGGATGTGAAGACAACATTCCTACATGGGGATATGAAAGAAGAAATCTACATGAAGCAGCCAGAAGGCTTTGTAGTGAAGGGAAAGAACGAGCTAGTATGTAAGCTAAAGAAGTCACTATATGGTCTAAAGAAATCACCTAGAATGTGGTACCAAAAGTTTGATACATACATCCTTGAATTGGGATTTGTGAGAAGTAAGGTTGATCACTGTGTATATTCCAATCAGGTTGGTAATAACTTCATTTATGTAGTGTTGTATGTTGATGACATGTTGTTGGTAGGAAATAACATGGATGTTATCAAGGAGGTGAAATCGCAGCTATCCTCCAAATTTGACATGAAGGATCTCGGTGCTGCTAACATCATTATGGGAATGGAGATTAAAAGAGATCGTGCAAATAGGAAACTCTAGTTGAATCAGAGAAAATATGTTGAGACGATATTGCAGAGGTTTAATATGCATGGAAGTAAATTGGTCAAGGTTCCTATTCCTATAAGTGTAAAGTTATCTGTAGATTAGTGTCCCAAGACACAGGAAGAAGAAGAGGACATGTCCCATGTTCCGTATGCCAGTGAAGTTGGTAGTTTGATGTATGCAATGGTCTGTACTAGACTGGACATTGCACATGCAGTGGGAGTTTTGAGAAGGTATATGTCAAAACCAGGGAACGAGCATTGGACAACAATAAAGAGGGTCTTCAGGTATCTTTGTGGCACTACCAGTTATGGATTGTGCTACCAAGGAAGACCAGGATTGGACAGAGTGGTGGACATACATGGCTTTTTTGATGCAGACTGGGCTAGAGATCTGGATCGAAGAATATATACAAGTGGATATGTGTTTAACCTATTTGGAGGAGCAATCAGTTGGATGAGAAAAATACAGGCTGTAGTGGCACTCTCAACTACAGAAGTTGAATACATGGTAGCCACTCATGCAAGCAAGGAAGCAGTATGGTTACAAAGATTGTGTTCAGGTATTTGGTTGGTACAACAAGAAGTGAGATTAGATTGTGACAGTCAAAGTGAAATATTCCTTGCAAAGAACCCAACTTATCATTCGAAGACAAAGCATATTGATGTTCAATATCACTTTGTGAGAGACATGGTTGAGGAAAAGAAGGTGTTGCTGGAAAAGGTTGACACTTTGAAGAATGTTGCAGATTCATTGAAAAAGTCTGTGAGCACAGAAAAGTTCTCCTGGTGTAGAGTAATAATGGGCATTGTTGCTTTGGATTGTTGACTATATAATCCCCTGGACCCTTGGATGCAAAGAAAACAACAAGTGGGAAAATGTTGGGTATGTGTTATATTCTTTGCATGTGTGTGTGTGGGCGTGTCAAATTCGAAAACTGCGTCTAACGATCCCTCTAGTAGTGCACTTTGTGTCGTGTGCGTTGGGTACTTTCCTAGGGGGGTCCCAGGGGGGGGGCAGGTATTCCCCCCTGGTTACGCGCAACGTTCAGGGTAGTGCCCCAAAAAAAAAATTTGGGCAGTTTTTTCTATTGTTAGCGGATTTTGTTATTTTTAGCGGTTTTCTAAATTAATCTCGGATTAAGGGATTAGGGTTTTGGTATCTACGAAATACCTAAAAACATTGTATATATTTTATGGTGAATGGTGAAATTCGATATAATGAATATAAGAAAGGTTTTCCCTGTTGAGGGTTTCTGGTATAAAATCTTTGTGTACTCTGTGTATAAGCCATTGATTAAATTATGTTTTTCTTAAGAATATATATGCATTGCTTTACTTCACAGGTTAAAAACTTACATTCTTGAAGGGTTGGATGTCGTATGACAATCGACACTGCTGACTAATATGGAGATATCGTCCCTGGTGAAGCCACCCGATGTTGTATGGTTGTGGGTGTGGTGTTGTCGAAAATCCCAAATGTTTGATGGCCTCTGTTGAGATGAGGTTCTTCTGGCTTCTAATATCAACAATAAAATGCAACGAGGTCCCCGTCACCCACATATGTGAATGAAAAAGGCACTCCCCCTCTTCAGGATCTGTTGGTTCTTCTGGTTGAATTGTTGTGATCATGAGAATAGCAGTGGGGTCTACGTCAATGATTTGTCTCCTGTCGGTATATTCTGATTCGGATTCTAAATCAGGGTTTGGCTCGTTGTCTTTGATTCTAAATCGGTGTTGTGCCAAGGGATTTTGTGGAAATCACACCATTTTCCGGTGTCCTTCTTCGTCTTCCCGTGACCCTTCTTTTCCTGTGTCTTGGACTGGTTTTCGGGAGACTGTTTGTTAGGGCCGTATTTATCATACTTTGGTTGTTTCATATTTGTAGAACCGAACTCCCATTTGTTCTGGTGCTTAAATTTCTGCTTGATTTTAACAATGTATCGATAAGCAACACTGAGATTGAGATGTCCAGAAAATCCATTTCAGTTTGGATCTATTTGTGTAGATCCCTAATACTACATCTTATTAAATGCATATTAAGGGAGGATTGTGATGCATATTTGGTTGGTCAAACAGGTTGCAACACTATGAAAGATGATGCATATTAAGGGAGGATTGTGATGTATAATTGGTTGGTCAAACATGTTTAAAGGGAGGATTGTGATGCATAATTGATTAGTCAAACAGGTTGTAACACTACAAAGGATGTGGGGAATAATTTTTACTCAGAACAATATTGCTATGTTTTGCTAAGAAATTTTTGTTTTAATACTAATTATGTATAACATGCAATTAACATGCCATTGATTTCCCGATTTTCCACTTTTCAACGTTTATATTTCTCTTTAAATGTGTTTCAAATTTCTTTTTGCAATCACGTTTCATGTATATTCATGTTGAAAATGAGATTTATTACAATTGTGAAAACATCCTTACATTTCACATTAGTTTTTTGTGTTTGATGAATTTTGAAAACATCCTTACATTTAATATTATTGTTTTGTGTTTGATGTATTATTAATTTGTGGTGAATAGCGATCTTACACTTGTTATATGTGTGAATGTATGGTCATGTGTGGCCACCGAAGCCTCCTCACAACATTGAATTTTATTGTTAATCTTGATTTAAATGTCTCACACTATTAATCTACTAAATTTAGTAAAAATAATAATAATGTGTTTCTAAAACTTCTATAAATACCATCACAAGTTTATAGTTAATGCACATATAAGGGGCACAAAAGTGTACCAATGGCCCATTCTTTTTATCCATTAGATAAAGATAATATGTTATTCCATTCTTTTTATCCATTAGATAAAGATAATATGTTATTTAGATAATATTAGTATATTATTCTCATAGTTTGTTTATAAAAAAAATTCTTAAAACTAGAAAATGACGACATATAGAGGGAATTGGAAAAAGTATAAATGAAGGGGAAGAATTAGCCTTATTATGAATAATGAAGTATGGAGAATTTGGAAAATGTATTCAAAAGAAAGAAGACAAAGTATATATCTATGGTTCTATACGATAGAAGTTTGATGCAACCATGTAGTGTGATTGTTTGCAATAATATAGTTCTTTTTTATGTTCCTTATATGGCTAAGCATCAAAAACCTCGTATGGTACCACAGTGGGACTATTAAATTTATTCACCTTAAACATTTCAAATATTGAAACTACCTACATAACCATGGATATGAAAGGCCACACGTAAACATTGGGTTAAAATACTCTTTCTGTATTGCTACTTAAGATAATGTTCACGTATTTAACACCATGCACAAATGTTCGTAGCTTATATGGATTCTCTCGCTTCAAGGAGAAATATGTTGTAAATTTTGTGAAATGAGATATCATATATTCTAGTTGGGTTGTAGTCGAGTGGTTGGGGCTAGTCTATGTGAACAACTTATGTCTACTTTAGTGAACCTTTGATATGGTCTCACCATTACGAAACTTTAGACAATATGTTTGTCTCCTTTAAGAATGCACCGTTGGATATGTACAATCCATATATAAGATTGTGTATGGATTTGTACTTGGAAAAACAATTGCCAATCTTTGTCAACTTGAAATTCATAGACTATAATTGAGAGTAATATCTTACTATTAACATTCACTTTAAATACAATGCTTATGTTATAACCCTTAGCTTCTAGTTATATCAGCCATGTGTCACAAATATTTTTGCAAAGGTATCTCAATCTCCTTCTGTGTGTCACGCGGGAATTTCTTTTATTGCACAACATCAAACTTGGAAGGTGCATGTGCCACTTTCCTGATTTTTCTTCAAATTGTTGTCGTGAGCACTCTCCTATGTGAAAGTCAGTTCTTGTGTGAATGCCTCTGGTTACTAGCCATACATCAGCGTCTTTCAGCTTTTGTTCTTTGTGCATCTCAGTAGACACCATGTTATGGATCCCCTATTTCTTTTGCAATTTTACCAATATTTGCAGGAAATCCTCCATGACATGTTCTCCATTGTGGAAATATTCACACAACACACGAGGCTTGGTATAGAACCACACCAAGTGGCATGTCTCTCTATTCTCCCTAGAAGCCTCCAACAATATGCTCCTTCAAAAATTGCAATGACTAGCAGTTGTTTACATTGTGCCCCATGGATTTGCAAAAATCACATAACCCAGTATGTGTAGTCTTATGATACTTTTGTAGAGTTGGAAATGGGGAGGTACATGGCCCCATTGTCTACAAATATCACACCATTCTATCTGCGGCCTAGTAGGAAATGGGTTTAGTGTGCCTATCGTCATGTAATTTCCCAACGCAAGACACTCATTCTAATGGTGACCTTCTATGCGACACAGGGTACACCAGATATTTTGTGCACTACTTTATGTTTTTCCATTTCTTGCAAGTACACGGTGAGGTTCACGATTTGCAATTACACATGCGCCAATCCTATAGATGTCTCACTGCATCCTAACGTAGACTCAAGGCACATTCCAATCTCTATGGCTTGTGACTGAGTCATCAATTTCTACTGTGTGAGCGGGACCCGAATGCGAGAGAAAAGTCTGGCAATAAACCACTCTCTATGATGGGAATCCTAGATATGAAAGGTCAATCTTTCCAATAGGATCTTGAATTGCCAGTCATAGTCCCACACAGTTTCCCCAACTTGTTGTTTAATCTCCTTGATTTTAGTAATACACTCTGACTCTGACTTAGGTTTTTGGAATTTGGTAAGAATATCTCTCTTTATATTTGTAAGGGACCTTTCTTCTCCCATTGGCGTAATAACTTTATACTTCATATACCACATCAGATCTCTATCTCTTAATGTAGTCTCTAACCGCGTGATCTTAAACGCCTTATCTTCGACTTGCTTCATAGACCAAATTTCTTCACAAAAGAACCAATGTTGTTCTTCATTATCTTGTCCTGTCCCATGAAATGCAAGAATCCTAAGGGTTGGATCCTTCAAAATATCCTCAGACTTTTATAAATTGAAATAAAAACATTCAACAACTTCAAAATAATAAAATGTTGAAAATGAGAAAATTCAATCTCAATTCTAGTTTAATGCACTTAAATCCATTTCAATGATTTAAATAATCTAAGCTCCATGATCATAAAAGAAAAGAGATTTCAATACAACTTTCCCTTGTAAAATTAAAAACCCTCAAAGATGTTATCTCTAGGTAATTCACCCAAAGGACTAAAATGCTTGGAAGGGAACTATTAATGTTGAATAAAATTACTTTATAGATATGTATCACTATGATATGATAGCTCATGAGGTTCATTCCTTATCTCCATTGGAACACTAAGTTTCTTTCTTGAATATATTCTAGCACAAGTTTCTCCCACTTTTAGTAGAAGGTGAGAATAGAGTAGACTCAAGAAAGCACCTCCCTCCCAACTAGAAGTCGATGAACGAGACTACACTTGTGTTTGAAAAAAAAAAACACAAGTGAACGAAGGTTATAATTTATAAGTTTGTAACTGGATCCAAAAATCAAATGGGTCAAATCCTGTGTATTATAACAGTAGAGTTGTTTCTTTGCAAATTTTATGACTATGTTTAGAAGATATGGGACCCTAATACCTCCATCTAACATAGCAATAAATATTTTTTCTTTGTAAATATCAAGACAATATTTAATCGATTAAAGGTTTCTACACCTTGAAATGGATGATAAAATGGGCTTTTTTTGTTAGTGTCTTTGGATTGCGAATAAGAAAATCCAAAGAGACATAGTTTCGGGTTTAAGATG
Organism: Picea sitchensis; assembly: GCA_010110895.2. Taxonomy (NCBI): domain Eukaryota; kingdom Viridiplantae; phylum Streptophyta; class Pinopsida; order Pinales; family Pinaceae; genus Picea; species Picea sitchensis. The sequence continues at coordinate 15,596 of SNQJ01S0148067.1, forward strand.
CCAACATGCCCTCCTAGTTTCACCTACATTTGTTGGTGTGCCTAAGATGGTGTAATGATCATGTTTATTCTTATGATTGTTAAAATTATATATATATAAAAATAAAAAAAACAATTCTCCACATCAAAAAAAAAGTAATGTTATATAATTGTTTTTATTTTTAGATCCCAAATAAAAATTAGACTTATGCATTTCTTTCCATATGTACACCATAGACTTTCTTCAAGTAATTTCAATCTTCGTTGTTCAATTTTCATCCGTCAAGCATTTAACTCCATGCGATAGACCACAATTTCCTTGTTAGGTTTCAAAATCTATTCAAAATCACCCATAATTTTTCTCAATCAAAAACTAAGATAGTTGCAACTTGAAATCGCCCAAAATAAAATTGGAATCTCTCATGCAAAATACCTCTACAAATTTACTGGAAAGCCTCTCGCCCGACTGAATCTAAGGGATTTATTTTCATAAAATCATGCAAGAGACAGTCAACGCGTCTGCACATAATAGATTACATAACTCTTTCAATCGGAGTAACAAAGGAGATTTTTATCGCACAATCTATAGATTGGGAAAATCCCAACCCAATCCATTGAAGTGTGACAACTATGGGAGTACCGACCCACTGTCACCTTAGATAGACACTCCCCTCGCTTTAGTAATGATGAAATCAAGACAAGGGGGTAATCCCGGTGACCCTAGAGGGATTGAGAAGAAAAGTGATATGATGATGAGTGAAACCCCTATGGGTCAAGCTTGGAGATGAAGAATGGTTTGGAAAAGAGTCCTCGGAAGAAGAAGTTTGTCAAGTTTTTTGTACTTGCAAAACAATGTT
>SNQJ01S0148067.1:25615-41881 GCA_010110895.2 Picea sitchensis
TTTTCAACCTTCTTAGACTTGCAATCTTTCTTATAATTCCCTGTTTTACCACACTTCCAACATTTCCTCAAAGATTTTCCTGGAGACTTAGATCTACCTGTAGATTTAGATCTCCCCCCCAAAGACTTACCAAGATTCTTGTCTTGGGTATGACCTCTTACAAATAAAGTATCTATGCTATGACCATCCATGCTTTTCTACCTCATATCTTCAGATAACAAGGATTCAACTACATCCTCATACTTCAATGTAGATTGAGTGGTACTACCTATTGCTACAACCAGATTATCCCAAGAGTTTGGCAGAGAACATAACAAAGTAATACATTTATCTTCTTCTGCAATTGTAATATTAATAGAGACAAGTTGACTACTAGAGTATTAAAGGCATTTAGATGTTCTGTCACTGAATCTCCATCTTCCATCCTAAGATGATACAACTTCTTTCAAAGAAACAACTTGTTTACCAGGGACTTTGATTGATACAAATTCCCCAACTGATCCCATAGTTCCTTGGCTGTAGATTCTCCTAAGACATTCAACAACACCAAATCTTCCAGGCAGAGTCAAATAATACTCCTTGCTCTTATGTCCAACTTCTCCCAATCTTCCTTCGACATACTAGTAGGTGGTGTAATGGTAGTTTGTGTACTAGTAGGTTGTGTTCCAGTATCCTGTGTGCTAGTAGATGGTGTACCAGTAGGCTGTGTACCAGGATCCACAATGATCCATTGTTATTTGTCTATAATAAGGTCCTCCATCTTCAGCTTCCATTGCTCAAAGTGTTTACTATTGAAATTCTCTATCTCGATTCTAGACGAGCTTTCTATTCCTCTTTCTGCACGCAAATCACCATTACAAAAGATCCCACTAAACCCAGGTTTATCACAAACCCAAGATAAACTTGATCTATCAAGACCGAGACAAACCCTCAACAACAAAGGTGTCCCTCTGAAGCTAAAAACGAGATTTGATACCACATGTAAGTTTTAAACCTATGAAGTAAAGAAATGCATATAGATTCTTAAGAAAAACAGAATTTAATCAATGGCTCATACACAGAGTACATAGATATTTTATATTGGAAACCCTCAACCGAGAAAACCTTTCTTATATTCATTATATCTATTACACCTCAATATTGCTCACTTCAATAAGTGTCGTAAGTGTCGCATGATCCTCTCGATTGTCACAAGTGTCGCATGTCATTCACAAGTGTCGCAAACATCAAACAAAGCATACTGTCATGATGATGACACCAAGGAGACATCTATAATAGCTCAGACACTTGGTTTGGAGGGGGAAGAATGATTAACTAGAGTCAAGGAACTTTTATCACCTGAGAAGAGCTCTTAAATAAAGGTTTTGAGGGTGAGCGCTCCCCTAGATAAGCCTTAGGAGCACTGGCGCTCCCCTACAAGGTATCAGGGAGCGTTATAACGCTTGTCTGCCCCTCAGAAGGAGCGCTATCCATCTTTGGAGTGTTGGCACCCCCCTCAAGCTTCCTAGGGAGCGCTATAGCGCTTTGATGCCCCTTTTGAGGGAGCGTTGTCTAATCTGAGGCAGTAGTTGGCCCGTTGAGGAGAATAAGGGGAGGATCTCTCAAGTTTAGAAGGCAGTTGCATTCGAATTCTTGGTTCCATCATAAGATCCCTGATCCAAGGAGGGAATTCCTCAACTTGTTCTAAAGATAACTCAAGAGGTTAAGCTCCTCTTAACCTATATAAGAAAGATCTATGATGGTGAAAAGGGAGAATAATTGCTAGCATGAAACCTATGATCTCATAGGAAACACACAGTCAATCAAAGGAGAGTGATCAGTGAAGATGCTATCATCCAGGTTGTGGATCTTTTGAGCAAGGGTTAGACGAAGGGGACTTGACGAAGCTGTCGCATTCGCATCTACGATTGTAAGTACTGTTGTCATTATTCTCATTAATATGACACGCTTGGCCTGTTTCTTTCTAGTTTGTGTATGATTTTACATGAACTTATCGTTGATAGATAGATCTGTCTTCAAGCTAATATCAATAGAGTAGGAAGCGGTCGTACTTTGTTTGTCTACAGGACTCAGTGAGGAGCGAGAGTTTGGAGCTCGATTTGGAGCGTGTAGGGACAAACATCGATAAAAAGGTACTGATATTCTCCTTCCTTCTCATGTGTTAGTTTGTATGGATTTGAAAGGAAGTTAGTGTCCACGTTAAGCACTTTCTGTCTTGGAGTTAGGGTTTATCTCTTTGAGGCGATCTACCTGTCCACAGGGAGATTTTCCTACAACAGAAATTGGTGACTCCAGTACATCTTAATGATTAGTTTGCATTTCTGAAATGTTGTAGCATCATATTGGATTTGATTGAGAACAAACTTGATTGAGGGCATTCCTTATCAAGTGTTTGATAGTGAAAACGACTCTTCCTCTTTCCCTTAAATAGGTATTCATTGAAAAGAAATGAAACGACTCTTCCTCTTTCCTTAAATAGGTATTCATTGAAAGAAATGATTGCTTATCATATTTCATGCATATTTTGGGAATTGAGTCATCATTCCATCGGTCTCACTTTCTCAGACACCCCTCTCCAGCAAACAACACCATTAAAATCAACGCTTAACTAAAATTTATCGACTTTTACATCTTGTTAGCAAACCTACATTAGTTTAAGATGTAGGGCTTTGGAATAGGTTGAAGGATAACTTTCCAAATTCCACGAACAAACTTAGTATTTTGTGGTAGGGAGAGTTAAATCAAATTGTCGTATTAGCTTGCCATCCTCTCACACAAAGGATTATGCAATTCCAGGACGATTCGGTGAGTTGACGAGATTATCCTCTCCATGGCCCAACCGCTTGTAGTGGTTGGTTTGTATATTGGGGGTCACTAGAAGGCATACCCATGATTATGTGTGGGTTCTTCGGCTGATTTCAGACTTGTTATCCCGCCCATACGCTCCATTGATCTGCTGATTGTACCTCCTGTGGGTCGATTTCACGAATTGGCGACCTTAGTAGCCACAATATTTAGGGTCTCACACAAGGTGACGGTGAAGGGAAGTCCACTGCACTGGAACAGACGCTGGTCAAACTCACTCAAGCTCCATAGAGGGAAACCCATGGACAGAACGTCAGGGAGATTACACCAAGGTGTAAGTACATTAATCATGTCACCAACATAACTAATCCACCCACTCTATCCCCACCCCTTCCTATTTTATATCGCGACCTTTGATTTCATCACCAACTAGTGGTTTCCATCAGAGGGAAGGTTTGTTTGATTGATTGCTTCTAGATTCATAACGCGGTGTTGTTTTTTACTTAGTAGACCTTATAGGTCGAACTGTTAATGGCATCAACTCGAGTACCAATGGAGTGAAACTCTTCTCCCCGGGAACCTTACTTTTTTTCCTTCGTTTGGAAACTTTGTCCTCCATATAAGTTTCCACACCTAATCTTCCAGACTCACTATTGGATTACGCCATTGATTTTTCCCCACTCCGGTGATCCCTAATCCTCCCAATGTTTCAGCTGCACCTAATACTTTGGATGTCAATACACACCCACACATCAACCTTTCATGTTGACTTTTCACCTTCTTCGCCTATCAAGTCTCCCTTCCATTTCTCCTTCTTCGCCTAGTGAAAGCTCTAAAGCAGCGTTGATAACAAGAAGAAGAAATAGAAAGAGAAGAAGAAGAAGAACCCTCAAAAGGACAAAGGTCCCAACAAATATCAGATGTTGGCCTAAGAAACCACTACCGTTAATAGTACCGAGTGCTGGATGAGTCAACAAGATTAAAAAGGAAGAATCCAAAACCCAAATTTCCCTTGCAGTCTTTGTAAGTAAGTGACTCACTTTCAGGGATTGCCTTGCCTACCTGTGTCTTAGAAATGGTCCTCCATGTCATCGGCCTCAGTCATGTCGATGATACTCCCGGCCAACTCATGATGTTCATGTTGGTAAGAAGAAGCAAACTGGCCAAGTTCCCTTTGCATGTTATGTAAAGGTAATTCTCATTACTTCACCTTTGTCCTCGTATGGACGAGGCTTCTTCTTTGGAAAACTTCAACTTACAAAAGTTTATCGTAATATTTCCTCCAACCTATCATTGGTTGATGGGTCAAGGTCAATTCGGGGCCCATCCTGGACGTGGTCAATATAGTTTCCTCCTCGATTGAGCCATGAACCCAAGTAGCTGATCCTGGCTCGCCACCCATCAACCCCCGCCTTCCTCAAAAAGAGCACACCAAAGTGGTCGACTGCCATCTCACGATCCTCCTGCTGGAGAGTGACACCAAAGTGGTCGATCCAGCCTCATCATCGGTCAATCCCATTCCTCAACGGAGGAATGACACGCGATCGATTCAGTCCTCTCGTCGGGCCCTTCCCCGGTGAAGAGTCGTATGGTTCCGGTCTAATTCCACCATTGGTTGATCCGATTCAATCACTTCCACATCCTACTCCTCTCTAGAGTAAACTGGAGCTGTCATGTTTTTCTATTCCTACCATCTGGGGCATTCCTCCTCTCCGCAAAACCCTCCAAGTACCGCTTTCATCCTTTTTACTGGGTGCGCTTAATTGGATTCGCTCTCTCCCTCTCACATTCCTTCCAAGATCGTGGTCGGACATTCCTACCATAGATGAAGGTGCATCCATTAGTATTTTGTCTTTCAGCGTTTGCACGCTTTGGGTTGTCCGCAGTTTTGAATCGGGTTACACAATCTGTTAGCTTCTAATAGAAGAACTAGTCAACCTTTAGGATCCCTTTCCTCCGCTTCCCGTAACTTTGGGAGGGAAAACTGCCTTTATCGATGTCATGGTAGTCCCAGACCCCTTTGATTTTACTCCCTATGGATTATGTCTATGCTATGAAAGCTCTTCTATCCACCCTTTTTGTGTGATATCTTTCCTCAATGGCGGAAGAATTGTGACTATTGATCAACTTTCATTCATCGCACCTCCCTAAGTGGTTTCAGGCGTGCATTGGGGTATCACCTCACGATGTCACCACTATGTGGCGTTCCTATGACCTCAACTTCGGTTTCCATTTGGATCCGTAGTTGATATGGTGATATCTTCGATAGGGTTATTGGATCCTAATATCCTTACCCATGTCACAACCCTCAACATATGTTCCTTCCAAAGTGATTATCTTCCATCCAATGAAGATCTCTTTGGAATCCATGACCGAAGTCTTGTCCTTGATATGGTGTCCTTCCAGAGTGCTATCCTCTTGGAATCCATGATCAAGATGTAGTCACGAGCATAGTTTCTCCGCAGCAAGCTCGCTAAAATGAAACCTGAGGTCCCCGGAAAGTATAGTTTCTCTTCAGAGCAAGCTCATTAAAAATGAAACAACACCGGGGATCGCACTCCGCAACCCCTGAAAGCATAGTTCTTTTCCCCGGTGTCAAGATCGGTTAAAAATGAAACAGTTTCAATTTCTTGAACCCCCATTTCATCCACCAGATCCTTTTCTCTCCATATAGCGCCACCAGGACAACCTCAAAGTCGGTGAATGAAATTGAAGCTTGGGGGCATGTCCCCATGTTCCAACGTTGATGATCATTTTGGGAGCTGTTACCAGCCTTTCAGTTCGGTGGCACCGAGCTTAGTTTGTTCTTGAGCTCGACAATATGAGAATGCAAACCGGGTAAACTTTTATCTCATTTTCAGACTCATATGGATATGAACACATAGCAAACTCGAGTCATCTTTAAACTCTTCTTTCGTGACTTCCAACATGAAAAGATTGTCGAAAGTGATCTTTCTTCCTTTCATTCTCGTTAAAAGGTTTGAAAGGCATCTTTCATGATAGTTTATCTCTTTTCGTCTTAGGGACTACTGCATCAAAAGTAAACCGAGAGAGTCTCTTTAAGTGTTTTTCCAAACTCTAGCAGCTCCGAAAACCTTCAGTTTTCTGTCTTGACTCAAGCAGAACACATCGACAGACTCCATACGGGACCAAACTCTTACTCTTCTAGTTCGTTAAACAAAGGAAGAGGAACTTACCAAAGGTGAGTTATATCGGGCATGTGTTATCCTCATCCTCGAAGCCTATTAACCGTAAAAAGAGGTGCTCGTCACCGGATGGGGAAAAAATTGTTTGTGCCATGCCTCTCTTGATAACATTATCCAACAATTCTTAGGAGTCGCTTCTACACAACACTTTGTCATCTCGCATACATCATAATTCATACTAAACTCTCTACACTGAAATAACCCTTTGAGTTCCTTTCTCTCCTTTGGGTCACCCGACGCGAAGTCACAGCATCCACTGATGCAAAGCCCCGTCCATGTCATGTTTTTGCTGTTGTGCCTCGTTGTTCAAGGGAAGTGACCAGACGAGAGTTAGCTATCCCAAATATCTTGCCTCAAAACCTCGCGGTCATCCATGTTTGATTTTAGGGACCTTACCAATTACATCTCTATATCTATTTCATGTCGTTGATAGATACATCAAGGCCCTCCTCGGTTTAGCCTATTCTCACGACTTCTAACACACATTCCAGAATTAGACTTAGAAACCAAGTACTTTGGGACATGCATGCTCCTCAGCCCAGTGGCTCCCCACATTCGACAAGAGGGTTTACATCATCATTAACCCCATCTGATGATTCCACTGATGTTCACCTCGCCTCTCATCTATTCATATCTGCTTGAAATGTACTAGGTAATTGGGAATCATTGACAGCCCGCGATCTCCTCACATTTCAACGACGACACTATTGACCGGTAATCAAGTGGGAGCTTCGCCATGTTCAACATCAAGACATTCTTCATGGTTAGAATCATACCGCATTGACGGTAAGAAGACCCCGGTTGAGTCATCACTGGATATATACTTTTGGCTCAGTTATGGCGAGTCATTGGACAAATCACACATACATCAAGCATAGATCTTACCTTGTATTGGTCTTACAGGCCTTTGTCATTCAGGATACATCAGGTATTCTTTCGTGGGCTACTTTATCAGTCCGGGAAGTTTGTGAGATAGATCCACATTGTATCTTTGGTGGCTATAATTCCTTTTATCAATACAATTATGGATCCAAGGTGTATTTTATGGTGGCTTATATCTGAAGTTCTTGATCACCCAAGCATAGGTATGCCTTTGGGTTTTGAAATATGTCATGATATCGTTGATGTTTGTGTGCGCTCACAGTTCTCCGAAGCTCCATACCCTTGTTGAGTGTCTACAGCATTTCAGTTATCGCCACATCTTCTAACTTATCACTTTGGAAGGAATTCTGTTACACCTCAATATTGCTCACTTCAATAAGTGTCGGTGTCGATGATCCTTCTCGGATCACGTAGTGTCGCATGTCATCGCACAAGCAATGAACATCAAACAAAGCATACTGTTGTGATGACGACACCAAGGAGACACCTATAATAGCTCGCATAATTTGTCGGAGGGGGGAGAATGATTAACTGAAGTCCAGTAACTTTATCACCTGAGAAGAGCTCTTAAATAAAGGTTTTGAGGGTGAGCGCTCACCTACATCAGCCTTAGGGATACTGCACTCCCCTCACAAGTTCTCAGGGAGAGTTATAATGCTTGTCTTCCCCTCAAGAGGAGTGTTATCCATCTTTGGAGCGCTGGTGCTCCCCTCAAGTTTCCTAGGGAGCGATAGCGCTTTGATGCCCCTTTTGAGGGAGCTACTGCCTAATCTGGAGGCAAGACACCATGAAGCATACAAGGGAAGGATATATCAAGTTTAGACAAAGCATTCGAATTCTTGGTTCCATCGGAAGATCCCTGATCCAAGGAGGAATTCCCTCAACTTGTTCTAAAGATAACTCAAGAGGTTAAGCCTGAATCTTTTAACCTATATAAGCAAGCTCTATGATGGTGTAGAAAAGGAGAAGACCATAGCATGAAACCTATGATCTCAAAAGAAACACACAACAGCCTAAAGGAGAGGAATGCTTACTATCATCCGTGCTAGATCTTTCCAGAGCAAGGGTTAGATGAAGGGGAATTGACGGTTGTCGTGATCTTCGGGTGATTCTACTCTTATCAGGGTAATGCTGCCCAAGTATCCTCATTAATGACACACTTGGCCTGCTTCTTCTAGTTTGTGTCTGATTTTATATGAACTTATCGTTGATATATATATCTATCTTCAATCTAATATCAATAGAGAAGGAAGTATTCGTATCTTGTTTATCTATGGGACTCAACGAGGAGCGAGAGTTTTGAGCTCGATTTGGAGCGTGAAAGGACAAACATCGATAAAAGGGTACTGCTATTCTCCTTCCTCTCATGTGTTAGTTTGTATGGATTTGAAAGGAAGTCGGTGTCCACGCTAAGCACTTTGCCCAGAGTTAGGGTCTAGTTCTTTGAGGCAATCTACCTGTTTGCAGGAGATTTTCCTACAACAATATCGTAATTTCACCATTCACCATACAATATATACAATTTTTTAGGTATTCTAGATACCAAAACCTAATCCCTTTAATCCGAGATTAATTTACAAAAATCGAAGTAAAATAGCGTAAACTCCAGCCCAAAAAGCTTTGGGGTAAGGCTCAACACCTGATAAAAAACTGTGGCATACTTGATGATAGCCAAAGTCTTTGATTGAGCCACCAAAATGAATCTCCCCGACGATACCTTTCCAATGAGCCATCGTATGCCTAAATGAAGATCGTAGATGCTGACAAGCATTTACCGGAAGTTGATACACCAAACTACCCAAAACGAGGTCCACAAAATCGCTTTGACTTTTCATCTTCCGTGGTTAGGGTTTCGATTTTATTTATGATAAAAAGGCTCTTTGGAGCCTTATTGTAAAACCATATTTGTCAATGGATGGGAGTAGTTAACATCTCGTAGATAAGATGCCACTCATTCTAGCGAAGTTTTCACTCCTGTAGATTTTACGCCTTTGTATATTTTCGCCATTAATAGAAGCACTGTGGCCATCAGATATCCTTGTTTATGGTTGTATCTCCTCGATCATACATTTCTGTTATAATATTGATTCCAAGATATCTCTCAGCATATTTATTTATTATATATCCGGCCTTCATTTCATGCCAAAATAACTGACCATGAAGGCACTACAAGAAGATGCAAAGGAGAAGATTATCTGAAAAGAAGGAAAGACACCACCCAACTTAGGAGGGTATGTGACACTTCTAATACTGAAATTATGATCTTTTATCATCATTGTGTCATCTAATTATGTATTTGAAACTTTTCAATACATGCTCCCAGACACATCCAAAGCCACCAAGGCTAGAATAGAGAAACATGGGAAACACAAAATGGGCCAGGTTGGTTACAAGAACTGGTCGTATGAATTGTAAGTATAAAAAATCAATTGCATGCAAATAATATATTGTTAAAAAACTTAATTTAATTGCACATAACAAATAAAATTCATGTTCTTATGCAAATTTGCTGGGATTGGAGTTCAAAGAAACTCCAACCCTGGAAGACCTCAAGATTTCTTTCAAGCACGACTTTCAAGTTGTGTTGAACATAGGAAAATCTTGGGGGAAACACAACCTTCCAAAACCCAAACCAACACACACATGTAAAAAATCAAAGAAGATTATTTATAATTTATTACTTGTACTCAAAGAAGGTAAAAAAAGTAATGTGTTTGTTTTTTCCACCGTGAAAGAAACTAAGAAATATCTTCCCACTAGAATAACACATCCTAGTGACGATAGAGTGACACCCAATGAAGGTGATGTGCAACTTTATGGAGGTGTTATCCCTAGCCTAGGGATACCTAAGGATATCGTCCATCTCGAGGTCCATAGTCCTGTGACATGGAGTACCAAGATCCGTGATGACTTGAGCACACCGAGGGCCCCTTCTTTCATCGCACCCATTTTATCACCAACAACAATATCCATCCCACCCTATCCCTAAAGTAGCTATAAGTCTTGCTCCATGAGGTAATGAGGTGAGCATCATAGTATGTATTACTCTCGATTTTGAAGCACTTGAAGATGCTTTATTGAATATTTCTTCATTTCATGACATTTGCTTGGAAATTATGCTCTTTTTCTCATTCATACATGGAAGGGTGACAAGGTCTTTATTGCTGATTTCCTTTAGGGATGGTTGCTACCGGTGGATCCGAGGAAATTCATTGTTTGTTCCTCCATACTTACCATTTTCCATATTTATTCCTTTCATCTCCCTTATATGTTTGGGCATTGGGGCTGGCTACACTAGGAAGGTTTGTACCTTACCCCAGAGCGTAAGGAGATGCTGACTAGAGAGTAAAAGTAGTTGGAAGAGTTAAGCCAATATTGAAACCTTCAATATTCTTCACCCTGTGGATCCCTTGAAAGAAGTGAAAAGCTTCTTAATAAGAAAAGGGGACCCATAAGATAATATAAACACTCAAGGTATTAGTTGATGGATAGGGTCTCATCAATGAAGCCGACTCATTATGACCACATGCTACGTAGGGGTATGACACTACCATCTATATTCTCATGAAACAAGGTTAGTGGCTCTTGGTGTACAACTAAGAGAAAGGGGTCTCATCACGAGACAACCTCTTCTCATTTTCATGAATTTTTTGTTGATAACGTTGTCACCTATGGTCAACAAGCCGTGATGATTGGCCTCAAACTATTACCTCAGCTACCAAGAGAAAAGATCAAAATAAACAAAGTTAAGAGTAAAAGGAAATGAACGGCTAAGAAACAATTACATTTATGACAAGGTGCAACTCTCCTTTACAAAGGCAATACCATAGGTAAGACTTTACATTTCCTCGTTATTACATGCACCCCATGCCCAAACATCTACCCCATTACACCTCATACACTTACATGACATAGATTCTTGAATTAGACCCCACATAAACATCCCAAACTTAAGAGAGGTTAGCCAAATAGGACACCCCAGACCTCTCCAAACCTAATTTGTCAAATTGTACAAACTTTGAGCATTTGTCTGGGTTAAATGGGGTTTTGATGCACATGTTCGTGTAATTTAATTATTGGATGTGATTTCATATCTCTACCATCCCTATGACTTTAACTTTGAGGGAATACTTGTCGGCCGTCACAGGACCTTGTCGGGTGGACAAGTACACATGAGGTAATGATTAGCTCAAACCTTCATGGAGGCCTCTTAACTCGATGGATGTTGAAACCAACTAGGTGTTGGGTATTACTTCATTACAAAGCGCATTGCATACAAAGTATTTGTTTGTCATTGATCAGCAAAGCTCAACTCGACGATGATGAACGAGAAGTGGCGACCAACAATGCAACAATGATCGCATGGCAAGATCGTAATCAGAACCTGTGAGAGTCATGGAAGCAACTCATGGAAGAAAATTATGAAATGTGATAGATTAGAGCATGTCGTTAATCTTATTTCGAGCTCGCAGACTGAAATCTGAGTTTTGGATACCTGGATTTGGAGGAGTCAAGAGTTGTGACTCTTCATCACAAGAGTCCCGGTCGTGAAATGCTAAATGTCAAACTCAAACAAGCACATAAACGAAGAGTTTTCACAGATCGGGAAATAACTCCACTTTGGAGTTTCAGATACCGGAGTTGAGGGAGTTAAGAGTCTGTGACTCTTCATCATAGGAGTCCTCGGTCACAAATGCAAACAAAATCTCGAAACAACACATCAACAAAGAGTTTGGTGCATCAGAAATAACTCCATCAGTTCTCGATACCGAGTTGGAGTGTGAAAACACTTCACCACAAGAATGCAGAAATGCTGAAATGCTAAAACACCTTTGGCGTAGGTTTCAGTTTACCTGAGTTGAGTGTCTAAACACTTCACCATAGAAATCGCGAAATGCAAAATTCCGACATGGAGTTTTTGGGATCGCGACATTGTGGGAGTTTTGGTGGAATTGCCATATCGTGAAATCGTGAAATGCCGAAGGGGACTATTGTGAGTCCGAAGACTTAAGGGAAAATGTCGAAATCCCGTCAGTCGCTCGATTAAGAAAAGAAGGGATCGATTATGAATTTTTGACCATTGATCCGGATCCTTTTGGGACTAATTTTGAGAGGCCTCCAGCAAACAGCAATCACTCACATGCAATCGCCCAAACACAACACGCAAAAGACATTTTGTTTCTGTAATCCAACTTGTGAATTCAATATGATCGAGGTGGCTACTGTTACCCCCACGCTTAATTGATCGCCACTTTATCCGCTTAGAAAAATAGATTCATGATTCTTGATCAATTGGTGATTCAGTTGATTAGCGTGAATAAAAGAAGATGGCGTGATATCAACGGGCAAGAGTGGTTGCACCGACCGCAAAATGAGTTAAACTGATAGAAAGGTAAAAACTGCCAAAGATAATGAGTGTGAGGAAAGCCCAGAGATAAGGAACATATGTTGAATAGAAGAGTAAAGGTGAAGAGAGCACGTGCACATACTGTAAAGAGCATGATAATAATTTAGAAAAGAATGATAGACAAACTACATGCAAGTCAAGCCAAATATGAAATTAAATGGAAGAATAGTGTAGCATGAAGAATTGCAATGAAGAAGTGGTAAGAATTGATTTTTCTATGTTGTTGGTTATTCAATCATATATTTGTAATCAGGAGGTGGTGGGGTGGTGCTAGGGAGGATTGTTGTCCCCGAGGTTCAAGTGGGTGCTTGAACACAGGAGTTGTGAAGCCCATCTGCTGCACTTTAAAACCAAGGTGGCGTGGTGGTGCAAGGGAGAACAGCTGTTCTCTATTATACAGGTTGGTGCCTCGTAGACTGGAAGTTGGTGCTTCCATCCAACAGGCCGGAACACTCATGAGCCAGGCTCTTCTAGGCGGGTGCTAGAGAAACCAGAGAGTTGGTGCTCTCAAACAAGTTGGAGCTTCTGTACCAGAGGTAGTATCCTCACATTGAGTTGGTGCTCAATTATAGATGATGTAATAAAACTTAAAACACCGCTATCATCCTAAGAAGAAGGGGTTTTCTCCCTTTATAGGTTTACTCATGAAATATATGTCTCTGTATATTCATGTGAGTAGGATGCTCATTATTTATGTTGTTCATATATTGTATAGTCATTGATGGTCACTTGGAGAAAGATTAAAAATGGCTTAATTGACTTAAATTGTTTAAGCACAACAACCTGATTCACCTCCTCAGCTTGTCTTAGTAATTTCAACACTGTGGGTAAGAAGAAATTGAAGATCTGCACTGTGAGCAGCTTATTACTTCCTTTAGAGGCACCTCGGAAAAGTCCTAGGACCCGTGTGGGGACCATGTCCTTCCCATTACGGACGCTATCCCTGAGGGCCTTGACGTCACCATGATATCCCCCTCGATGTCATCCCCGAAAGGTGTCATTTTGGGAGTATTTGTGAGCTTCCTAGTGACATGTATGGGCATAATTTGGGGCATCTGGATGCGAAGCACCCCACATTTCCATCTCAACGTTCCACATATAGGTCTCAACATCACCCTAGAATGGAATGACGTCACCCTTGGAGGTTTTTATAGATGCAAATCAAATTTTCTTATGTCAAAATTGAATTTTGTTGTAAATTGGCTGTGTTGGCCTTGTTTTTACCTCAAAATTAATTAAAGTTCAAAATTTTGTATAAATAAACATAAAGTAATTTCATTTTAGACATAACAACTCATCCTAGAGACAAAATATAGTCTTAAATTTGCGTCCTATTAGTGTTATTGGATGAAATTGTGAGGCACCAATTCTTTTGTTTAAGGCTATTTTTTGCAACTTGGATAAATTTTGGAAGTTTTATGGTGATCTTGCATGGTATTCCATGATTGCCTTGGTGCAAGTAAGTAGAATTTGAATTTTGTCATCTATTGAATAGTTTAATCAGATGGTTTTATTTTCTCATACAAGATTATGAAATTGCATGGTGTATTTAATGCTTGAAGTAAGAAACTTAAGTTGCTACTTTCTTACTTTTTATTTTCCAAGCTTTTCATTAATTGATCTAGTAACTAGTGAAATTCTAGAGCCCCAAATTGCTAGAACTCTGAGGGTTTGGACTTATTTATTGTTGCATAAGTCTTACTCCATAAAAATCCTAAGGCGAGCAAGGCACTAGGGCCTAGAATTTCCTATACCCTGGCATCTTGTCTCTTGAGGTCAAAGTCTAGTAGGACTCAATTTATTACTTCTCCTATACTTTTTTCCTCTTAGACGTTCGTGCATCATCATCATTGATTTGCAACCTTAGAAGAAGTCATCCACCTTGACTCCATTACCCTTGAAGGAACTAGTCCTCCTCTCTTACCTCTTGACAAGACTCAACTCAAACGCCTTCACTTCATACTCAAACTCTTTCACTTTATACTCTACTAATTTGCTAACCTAGTCTATAAATACTAATAACTAATTTGTTGTTGTCATAATCACTGCTACAACCATAATTTTGTAGTTTGTATTAACCTACTAACCATCTAAGTCATCCCATAATTTGTATAAGGAAAGGTACTATCAATAAGTGTTAAAGTGTATGTTTAATTTCCTTTTTAGAGTGCAAAGTATGAATGTGTTACCATTGACATAGTTGTTGTTACAACCATTGTTGCATCTCTTAACATCCCTAAAATCATCCATAAAACCATTGGACATTTTTACTAAGAAAACCATAATCATTGGATATTGAAGTAGTGTCTTATTTCTCTATTATAGTACTTTTCTGAAGTGGTTTTATTGTTTTCATCAACATTAATTAATGTTGTTTGGACAACCATTTAAGTCATTCATTGACTTATATTTATCTTGAAAAGTGCGAGTGACAAACCATTATCAAGTTTGCAAGACTATTGTATCTCTTCCTTGTCATCATAACTTGCACCTTTCAAGATACATTTCTTCTACTATGATCTCACTTTCATATTTATAGTAACTTGTTCAAGCAACACATAATCTGTTTAAGAAGTCATTGATTATAATTATTGGTAATAGCATTTGATTTTTCTTTGGTAAATGGTAGGTACAAACCCATTTTAATTTTCCCTTGTTCCTTTCAACTTCACCAAAGTGACTTCTTCTATTGAGTGACATTGAGAGAGGGGTGTATCTTTTTTCCCTTCATCAAACAACTAGGTCCTGCGACGTCTCCCTTGGAGTGAGGCTTTCCTCCTCCTAAAGAGAAAGAGGTACCCTATTGCGGTGACAATGAAAGGGTTACCTTTGTGTTACGTCAATATAAGCCTAATTTCCCTTAGGCTTTGGGGAAGTATAGATTGTGAGATAACAAGAGGTATTTCATGTTCTATAAAAAATGTAGTATGGATTGCAATTAAAAATGTTTAATTGTAAACCATGTATTAATTATAACCTTTCATGTTTCAACTCCAGATCATCTAGAGGATGAGGCTAGACAAGAAGAGAAACATAATGACGCATTCGAAACTAATCCACTTTCCTCCACTACTCAAGTAGGTAAAGGGCACTCTAATGCTATTTTTATTAATGAAATACTTGTAATAAAAATAACAAAAAATTAACATTTCGTTCTTATTGCAGCTGATGATCTGCACCTCGCCTTACAATATAGCCTCTACGCTGTGAGTACAAGACCAGGTCGTCAATAAGACATGCAGATGTCAGAACAACTGAAGGGGAAGAAGTAACTGACAACCTACTTTCTGAATTCATTTCAAATAGAAAGAAACTGAAAAATAAATTATTGTACTTAGAAACATCATGTACCATATTGTGAAATCATATTTTTGATGATAAAATTATTGAGATGAAGTATTTTGTGTCTACGATTGATGAATGAATGAATGGATGTTAATGAATGATTTCTATATGTTTCTTTATGCACAAAAGCACATATGTTTTTTAATGAACTTTTTGTTTTTCTAGTGTCTATGCATAAATCTTAATGTGTTGCTTTCAATTATTTTCTAGTAGATAGATTGGGTATTGGGGAATTGAGAGTGATGTGGGGGAAAGTTACCATAAGAGATTCCACCTTAACATGGTTCTCCATGTTTAGTATAGAATAAATTAGGATTTGGATAATGTTGGAGCAAACCTCCCTGGATCCAACAGAGCAACAACAAAGTCAATGTTGACTACGTTGTTGCTCTATCAAATCGAGGGAGGTTTGCTCCATGATTAGAGTACTCCAATAAATTATTCTCTAAACCAAGAGGAGGTCATTGAGGTATTCACGCACTCAAGTATTTTTAATTATTATTTATTCATTAAAATGTTTGTTAATTTATTTTATTATTTTGTTGATTCTTTAAGTGTTGGTTAAATTATTAGAACAACTACTGGAGGAGATGTATTGGAGCAACATTAAAGAATATCATA
>SNQJ01S0148068.1:10775-25886 GCA_010110895.2 Picea sitchensis
TTTAACAAATTTCCTAAATCTAGGAACTGCTCGATGACATGGTGTAACTGCACGTTGATTTCTGGGTGGGCCGTTGATGAAGCCTTTGCATGACTTCGTCTGACTGGACAGCTGCCTGGACCTGGACAGCTCATCTACTAATCGATCAGATCACAGAGTTCCTCCCATCTAAGATGACTGGGCACGTTGACTTTGAGCAGCCTTCGATACACTTCGTCCATCTCTGTATACTTGGCGAATGTAGGCTTTGTGAGGAAGATGTATCGAATCTTGTGTTGGATACTGATGTCCCACTGAAGGGCATCTAGAAATGCCTTGTTGGTGATTCTCCCTTGAATCCCTGCAAACTTTGAACTGTCCTTAGACACATCAACCAATCTCTTCTTGTAATCTAGGAGTTTCATCAGTTTATCATTAATTACCTTCAAACCAGGTAGACCTTTCTTCTAGAGAGCCTCAATCTTGCTGAAGAATATTTGTACCCCTAGGTCCATGGCCTAAACCTTTTCTTCCAGCTGAAGCATTAGTCCTCTCTTGGTCAAAACTCTTTTGACCTCAAGGATGGTCTCTGTTCTGTCTTTAATATTTAGCTCTTCCAGCTCTTCCCTGGTCTTAGAATTGAGGAACTTGATGATCTCGTTTTCCTGTGTTGGCATGTATCCCAATTCTACTCTAATTTTCTCAATGTCCAGTTTTCTCCTCTAGACTGATTCATTCTGCTCAAACATGATCTGGATCATGGGCCATATCTCATTCATGGACTTAGTGATGTCTATCCATACACTCTCTTTAACTTCAGCCAATGTCTTTCCTGCCACTGTTTTCTTCTGGAGTTGTTGTAACTCCTGCTTAAGTTGTTCTGTCACCTGCTTTTCCTTGGGGAGGTTGGTCTGAAAGGAAGATTTGAGTTCCTGAAGGTTCTCAATCTCCTTTTTTAACCTGCTGATCTCTGTTTCCTGCAAGTTCATTTTTTCCATGGATTTAGCTAGGTCGGTTGTCTTCTCTTGGTATGTCAATGGAGCTGTGGATGGGAATTATGTCACTGATGTTGTGCTCACTCCTGAAATTGGAATAGAACTCAATGGAATGAATTCCATTGGCTTCAGTTTCTCTTTCTCTTTTAGTAGTTTCTCCATCTCAGCTTCCATTTCTTTGAGCTGTGCATTCTACTCCATGAGCATCTTGAGCATTTCATCCTTCTCGCCTTCTTTCTCTGCTATCTCCTTCACCTGTGAATCCTCCGTGGGTGGGAGCTTCAGTTGTTTCCTCAAGGATGCTATGCCAACATTTTTCTTCTTTATCATTTCCTCAGCTGCTTTCACGTTTGAAGGATCATAACCGATCTTGAGGACCAGCTCCTCCAAAGTCTTGATCCTATTGTCCTTTGCAAAGGACGATATCTTCTCCAGCTTGAGTTGTGCTTGAAAAGTGTTCAGTGACACCTGCAATTTGGACGCAAAAGTGGAAACATGCACCAACGTATAGAACACCATTTCCCCTGTCTGCTTGTGCAGATCCATCTGATCAGTCGGATGCACGTCCTTCGTCTGGAATTCAAAGGTGGCTCTCTTGTATTCAGTGATCACCTTTGGATCTGGTACCTGCACCTGGAGGAATGCCATATGCATTTTTCCCTTCTCGATGTTGAATGTCGACAACAACCTATGTTGTGCAGTCGACGTCTACTTCCAGAACTGGGCACAAGTACTGCTGGTCAGGGTCTGGTTCCTTTTCTTGATCAGCTCATATTTCTCGAAGATGCTCAACTTGGGTCCCACCTTGCCTGGCTGGGTTCTCAATGGGGAGTCTATGGATTTCTTCGACAATGCTGGGGTAATGGCCTTATGGAGGCTTGAACCGAAAGGTGGAATAACAGACTTGGAATAAGTCGGGCCAAGAACTGAAATTGTCTTGGGCCTCTTAGTGTGCAGCTGGAAATCTTCGGACGATACCTCCGTGATAGGTGGAGATAAATCTTGTCGAGGCCTTTTTTCCTTCAGGACCTGTGGCGTTGCTGTTTGAGATGCCGTGGCTGGGGGATCCTACTGTTCTACTTCAATCAATGTGTCAGGCTCCCAGGCTGTCTGATTTGCAAACTTCTCAATTTCAGTCCGAGACACATGAACGTAAGGGATTTTTTTGTTCTTCACCGTCATCTCTGAGATGATCCCACATGGATCATAATGCCATGGGAAGATCATGAAGAACTTCATTTCTCTCAGCATCTGGTCTGCTTCTTCCCCAGCGCCACGACTGTTACAGATGAAGGAGTTAATCTGCCCCTTGATTCTAAGTTGTTTCTTTTTCTTCAATGATACAAAATGGATATCATATGAATTTATAATATGCCTTATATATTCTAGAGCAAAGATTCTGATAGGCAAATACTTGGGCAGCTTATACGGTTCCATCTCGCACCCGTATACTCTTATCTCGGTATGATTTTGATACAGGTACCAATCCCCGGTCTTTGTGTTGTCCGAGAGATGCAGGATCCTCTGAACTTCATCGTTTATCCGAGGCTCAGGCTTGCCGCCTAACATACTTACCACAGGGTGGTAGAACTGGTCGATGAACTCCTTGAAACTTAAATCAATGGATTTGTGCTTGAGCAAGGAGGTCCATGTTGTGACTGCCTGAGGTCTACCATATCCATCCATCTTCTGCATGGCAAAGCCAAATTTATCCGCCTGGAAGAAGACAAACAAATATGATAATATCGATGAATATTTGAACATGCCTTCTATGCTGAAATTCACGAACTGTTCGTGAATATTGTCTGCCAAGAATGTACTCAAATCAAACTGGGTGGTGGGCTTCTCGTCGGTAGAGAAGATGGATAGAAAACCTAGAATGGGTTCATCTACCCACTGATCCGAATAATATTCTAAGAAAGCACAAAGGGATGAGATGACCTAGTTTCCCTTAGTGGAGAACATGGAAGACGGATAAGGAGGATTTGTGGAGGGAAATTGAGCGGATGGGGGAAGGAAGAGATTGAATATTTGAGCTCTTTGGGGGAAGGTCATTTTCTGGTACAATTCCGTAAGAATTTCCAAATTAAAGGGAGACGCGGAGTCATCTCGGGGAATTTACATCATCTGGTCTATGGATTCGGGCGTGATGAGGAATAGGATCTCTCCAGATGAGGAGATGACAGTTATTTTTTTGGGAATATAGTGAGATTGACACTTGAGAGCGAACTCGGGGAAATGGTGGATCTGAGGGAAGAGGTAGAGGGGTAAATTTTACTCCCAGAGTCCAATTTCATCACTCTGGTCTAGAAAAACTTCCCTGAGCCATGACTGGAGGTCTGAGAAATCAAAATCGCATTTAGTATCCATGATTAATCGGTCTTTGTCGACTAGTGGGATCATGTCCAGGTCCACACGAGGCAGGAGAAATGGATTCTCCTCTTCTTCTGCTTGTTTGGATTTTGGCGCCATTTCTGCAACAGTACCTGCAATAAAACACAAGGTTAGTGGGGGTGACTGACTGTGGATGAGGGAAACTGACTATAACGGAGGTGTAAATGGTGAATTTCTCTGGTGCGATGGGTGAATAGAGAAAGCAAGGGTAATAATGGTAGTTTTAATTAAACTAGGGTCGGTTGGGCGCGGGAGATAGGTCAGCTGGATAACGGATAGGTTATCCAGTAATAAATGGCCAATGCATCACTTTGAGGGTGAGATGGTCGGTGACTATGACTGAGGGATACAGACGGGTGACATGGTGACTATCGATTGGAGGTAAAAGTCATAGTAAGGGGCTTGCCATGAGCGAATAGGGGGGAAGGACTGACAGCAGTTATGGGACATGACCAGTTTGGGAAAGGTGGAAGGTGACGTCCAGAGGTGATGAAGGTCTGTCAAATAGCAAATGGTGATGGAACTCGGGGCCATTAAAATNTCAGGGGTTCCGAAATCCAATTTGGGTCGTTCATCTGCGTGCCTGCTTCTGAGCCACAGATCTTTGCACACTAGAGACAGATAATATCTCAGTCACCAGTTGATCCTATAACTTATAGGATGATAAAAAAGAGTAAAGAACCACTTTGGGTGGATCAATTCTTGCAAATGGTCATCAATAGCCAAGAAATTATATCAATCATATCGAATAATTCATTCTTGAGTATTGACACATATTGCAGTGGAAATATTTTTACCATCTCACCTTCCACCTGATAGGGGGGATAATATAAGTTATTGACATTCAAGCTTCAAGTTTCAAGAATACATGAGTTGGCATCATAACCATAAACATGATTTGGTTTTTGGTTTTCCTTAAACCTCCATTTAGTAGAAGACATCATCTTCTACTAGACAATAATTTGTGGTAATCTTAAACCTTCATTTAGTAGAATACATCATCTTCTACTAGACAATATTTTGTGGTCATATTTAAACCTATATTTGAGAGAACTTCCAATTAGAATAAGACATCATCTTACATAAGTGTTGGCACAAGGGCAGACCCAGGGTTCAACACTACAACAATGCACCAACAAAACCCTAACTACCATCCCTTTCAACAACACCTACGAAGCAGATTAAGTCTCACCCGAGGTAGAGGCGGGGGTGGTCGCAGGACTCAAATGTCTGCAATCTTAGCTGGGACACAGATCTATGATTGGGATACTTAAAAGAACACTTAGCACCAACAATTCATCAATATTTAACCAATATCTACTCTACAGATAAAATAGAGCATTGCAACACTTATTCAGTTCTAATGTGTCTAAGCACTTAGCATAAAGAGATAGATTAGATCTAGCAAGTTCCATCACTAAGAACATTCACATAGTTCAGATCTAGAATCCATAAGCACAAAGAATAAACAGATCTATCAAAGCACTTAGCACGTAACACATAAACACATCAATGCATCACACTAGGCAGAGCAACACAGCATATATGTGGTTCACCCCCACCCTGGGGTTACGTCCACCAACTCTTCTTCTTTATTATCTTCGGTCAAGCTTCTTTACAGACACAGAGCATCCAAATCCCACTCTGCAGAGGACAAGAGATCTGCGCACCTCGCTAGATCCTCCTTCCTTGTGTTACAGCACAAATCCTTCCATAATCTGTTACAACCACTTTCAATTAGCTCTACAAGTCTCCCTTGGTATGCACAAAGCATCTACAAACCATACTTGCACTTAGCACAACATCACCTAGATGCCCCCTTTTCCTTACATCGCCTAGACATCTATTTATACATTACAAAAGTGGGCCTAAGCATGGGTAAACCCATGGGCTGACATCCCATACCCTTTACATAATCCCCAAACCAAAAAAGGACCCAAAAAGGGGTCGAGATCCCACGATCGCTGCTTCGTCTTAAGCTCCACCTTCGATAGCCTGTCGAAGTCCCAAAATAGGTCAAACATGACCAAGAACCCTCAAAACTTAGTCAAGGGCCAACAGGGCCCCAACACTCACCCGTGACTCATCCCGAGTCACTCTGGTTTGGGTAGTTCTGATTCAAAATCCTCGATCTTGGCTCGAGCTGCTTGGACTTGTTGTTGTGCCACAGCCTCCTTTTCAGAAAACTCTTGGATTAATGCATCATTGAAAGGTCCCTCTAGGCGTTGTTTAGATGCACTGACAACCTGCTCCAGTTCTTCTCCTCAGCCTTCTACTTCTATGAACAATTGGTAAGCCTTATCTTGTACAAGTTGGAGTCTCTGAGTTACTTCTATAACTTTTCTCTGAATAGTGTGGATCTGATGTTGGGCAGTGCGCTACTCTTGAGATTGCTTCATTCTTTCCACAACTGATAAGGCCTTCAACTGTGCCTATAGTGTCTCTGTGTGCTTCTTTCCTTCCTGGAGTTGTGACTCCAATGCCTGTAATTCTGGGTTCTCGATGAGTTGCTCATACATATGGGCACTGCGATTACTCAACTCCTTACATTCTATGGAAAGGACCTTTAGTCTCTCAACCGCGCTTTAGGCAGTGGCTTCTCTTTGATCCCTTACATATTCTAGAGTCTTGGGCACTGTGAAGATCTCTAAGTCTATTATGTGTTGTTGTAGCTTCTAGATAGCTTCAATGAGTTGGTCTACTTGGTTCATGAGTCGGTCTTATGCCTTTATTTCTATGATTGTCATAGAGCAAAGTGCTCTGCTGACTACTTCTTTCACTTTGAGTTTCTCTACGAGCAACTATTCTTTTCCTTTTTGCATTTGTGCTTTTTCTTCATTGAATTTGGTTGGAGAGCAATCTTTTCCTGTTGGGCAGTGCTGCATTGTTCTACAAGTACGCCTTGCACTTGCTTCAAGGCTTGGGTGGCTTGGTCTATTTCTTGTTGTGCCCGTCAAAGGTGAGCTTCGATTGTATCAGCTATTCGGTGGAGTTGGGATGGCTCATCTCCCAAATGAAGTTCTCTAGATGGCAGGGGTGCAGTGGAGACTGCGTGACTAGATTGAAGTGCTTGATTTACCCCTCAGAGTTCAGTCTCAATTCTATCATACATTTTATCCTATTGGGCTTCTTGTTTCTCAGCTATTTCCAGTGAAGCATCATTCAGGGATGCTATGATGAAGTCAAAATCATCAGAGGTGAGGATAGTCTTCATCTTGGTCATGGTGGCTTTCGGTTTCTTCTGGGAAGAAGGTTTCAGGGGAAAAACGTTCCTCTTATTCAAGGGGTTAGCCTCATCTCTGGGTGGTGTTACTTCACCTTTATTTTGTTCAAATTCTATGCCATTTATCTCTTCTCCATCACCCCCTCGCTCTGGTGATATGGAAGCAGTCTTCACTGAGGCACTGCTTAAATCTTGATCTTCTTCGGTATTCTTTGTCCTGTTGGGTCCGAGTATATCATGCACAGTTTCTGGGCTGTCAAGGTCGGATAGCTCGATAGGGTCTACTGAAATAAGGAAGTCTGTTGACCAGTCCTTAGTGATCTCCTCCAGTTCCTCTTCTGTCAACTTGTAGTATGACTGAAGTTGTTTCTTATGTTCATTGGTTCATGTTGTAATGTAAATGAAATGTCAATCTGTGTTGAACTTCATCAGGGGACAAAACCAGTGTAGAGTGTTTAGAGTCATGCGAGGCTCAGATTCTATGGATTTCTTCAAATGAAGGTAATAGGTATGAAAAACAACCTTCGACTGCCACTGTTTGTTCATATCACTCGAATACCAGAGTGTAGAGAACTTCGTGGCCAATGGCTCAAATGGCTTGATATTGGGGAAGGTCACACCTTTCGGCATCTCCCAGGCAATAAAGGTGATAAGGATCAAGAGCCAGCTAAAGTGAAATCCATAGACTTGATCTTGTGCTTCGTGGAAATCTAGCTCGAGCTGAGTTACTAGGTACTTCGCCTAGTTCATCTGCAGGCCTTTCACGCACTTCCTTGCGAGGTCAATGACAAAGCTGGTGACTTGTGTAGGTCAGTTCTTCCTTACTAACTTTCCTGCAATTAACTGACAGGAGAGGCTCACTATGTCGTTCTGGATGGAGGCTACCTTGTAGCCTCTTGTTCCCTTCTCAACATCGCCATAGGTGTCCTTGATTTTCTGTGCTAGTGCACAGTCCATGGATTTTCTGGGATAGAAATCTTGTGGATCAGGTCCTTGCATACTCAACCCTGTGATCCTATGGATCAATGTTGGATCAACTGTAATATGGCAGTTCAGCCACACGTAGCTTCCATGGTAGCATAAAAGTAGCAGCTTGGCATAGGCATTGACTTCCTGGTGTCTACCAAAGTGTGGAATATTCATGACATTCAACAGGGTGGACTGCATGAGTTTCATCATCCACAACTAGGGGATTATCTTTGAATTCTTCCCCTTTGTTCTGGTTAGGTACTTGTACGGGGCGCGCATGTTATATACTTTTCAATCTCCGAGGTTGAAGTCATTGAACTTCAATGCTCCAATCTTGTCTTGGTCTACTCAAACTACGTGTATCCCCTTCGGGAGGTACGTAGTAACCAAGGTGTACTCGAAATATCTGGGTACGCTATCATGATTCACTGCGTCAATCAGAGGTAGAATATAGGCGAGCAATATGGTCGGTATCAGCTTTGCATTCGCTAGGTCATCCCTATGCTTGGTTCATTTTTCTTCTGATGGACGGGATGGTCCAGCTCCATGAGCAGTCGATGGAGAGGCTTTCACTCCTCTCATCGACGAAACTTGTACCCCTAAAGACATTAATCTTTCATACATGACTCTCTCAGTCATGAGGTCGATGAGTACTTTCGTTACTGATTCTTTGATTGTGTTAAGTTCTTCAGACATGTACACTCGGGGTTGGAAATATCGGGTTCAAGAGAAACCAGTTACTGCAACATAATAGATGGAAATAATGTGAATATCACTGTGTAAAATCGACTTAGTCTGTGGGTTCATATTCTCAATTAACAAAAGTGTTCTCGTAACATGGTGTGACGGGATAAATAGGTAACTCGACAACGGATATCTTGCAATGGGTATGGAGCCTTCATTAACTATGTTCTGTCCATTATACCATGGTCCAATGGTCTGGTGGTGAACCATAAATGCCTTTCTACCCATTCGGAGCGTCGTTCTAATAGTTATAATGTACCCAACGACTACATTTCTTTGCCATGGAGAAGTGCCATGTGTCGCTATTTTGATATCCCAACGAAGTTCCAATTTTGCAAATTTTCCTTCTGCGAAGTTTCTTCTGGGTCCTTCTGTAACTTAGCTCTCTTCTTACTTATCTTCCTGGCTTTCTTTCTAGTGAGCTTCATCTCGATATTCCTTTTTCCATTCTGATTCTTATCTTCTTTTGACATAGTTACTTCGCGCTATTGAGATTATTTCCTAGGATTCAAGGGTAATATTTATTCTTTATCTGGGATAGGTACTTCAGTCTTCTGTGGGTCCTCTAATGTTCTTTCAACTTTGGCATCCGGGTCTCTGGTGTTAAATATCTCCGATCTGTTCCCATGTTCTTTAATCAAGTGTGTGATCCTTATAGTCATGAAATATTTTAACTCTTGCTTCTTCTGCTCTAAGACATCTTCTTCTTCCTTCCTTCTAGCCTGGTTTCTTTCAATTCAAGGTTTCCCTAGTAATATAGAAAATGGGGCGTTATTCTCAATAAATTTAACAATCTCAAAATCTTCCTTTGTCAAAGTACCATTGGCCTTCATAGATATCTGGATAATCTTTCCACATAGGGTTATTAGTTTTCCTCTGAATAATCCTATTCCTCCTAATGAAGAAATCAGAGCAGGCTTCCCTAAAAGTTTCCAAGTTCTTTCTATCATAATATTCACCTTTGTTTACTCATCCATAACACAATCAATGCCAAAGTCTCATATTCTTGCTTCTATGCATTCTTTTTCTTTGAATATCTCTGATAATCTGACATGTCGGTGGTCATTCATGGTTTCTTTCATCTGTAGCAATACGTTCTATGATTCTACTTGAGGCTCTACCATAATCTTAGTTTCTGGATCTGCCTTAGGATTTTCTTTCTCATGTTTATTCCTTCAAGCTTAGCAATCATTCTAGGGCAATTCAACACTTCATGGTCCATAGCTTTACAACAAAGACAACTAGGTCTTCTCCCAGGGTATTCCTTAGCAAGATGTCTCGGTTTTCTACAACTGTAGCAGAGGGTTAATCCTCTCTTTCTTTTAAATGATCCCTAGCCCTTCTTGTACTACACACTAGGATCATAGTAGCTAACCTGCAAAAAAATCTTTCTAGGATCCTGCATCCATTGGTTAGTCCAAACATTCTTTCTATGCATGGGTATAACATATCTTTCACTATTCTTATCAGATCTATTCATATCAAACCCTCTCTCGTTTAGCAGTGCCCTAGTTTTCAAGCTAGGACAGACTCTATCAATCATACCTAAATCAATACTATTGAAAATAAAATTTCCACTTATCTTACCTCTATAGAGCACAAAGATTTCAGATCTGGAACTTTTCACTATTCTTACCTTTATCAGAGAATAGATCTTGTAGATCTTGCCTTTTTTCTTCAGATCTGACCTCTTTTCTTGGCACCCAGCTTCACAGGTCGAGCAAAATACTATGCACTAGGAAAACAGATCTACGCACAGAGATTTCATAGTTTTAGGTCGAATCTTTGCACAAAGCTTCTTCCCCAGCAATCACAGTTTCAGGTCCCGGCAATGGAACAATTTGTTCGCACAGGGGCAGACCCAGGGTTAAACGCTACAACAATGCACCAACAAAACCCTAACTACCGGCCCTTTCAGAAACACCCGTGAAGCAGATGAAGTCTCACCTGAGGTAGAGGCAGGGGTGGTTGCAGGACTCAAATGTTTGCAACCTTAGCTGGGACACAGATCTATGATCAGAATACTTAAAAGGACACTTAGCATTGACAGTTCATCAATATTTAACCAATATCTACTCCGCAGATAAAATAGAGCATCGCAACACTTATTCAGTTCTAATGTGTCTAAGCACTTAGCATAAAGAGATAGATTAGATCTAGAAGGTTCCAGCACTAAGCACATTCATATAGTTTAGATCTAGCATCCATAAGCACAAAGCATAAACAGATTTATCAAAGAACTTAGCACGTAACACATAAACACATCAATGCATCACACTAGGCAGAGCAACACAACATATATGTGGTTCACCCACACTGTGGGGCTACGTCCACCAACTCTTCTTCTTTATTATCTTCGGTCAAGCTTCTTTATAGGCACATACTCAACCCAGTCTCCCTAAATAAGATGAAGAAGGCTTGATTTGGTTGCAACCCTAAGTAGTATTGGACCATCGCAAGTGTTGTCTCCGTCAGCGCACCATTATGGAATTTTTAGTTCAATGGAAGGATACACCACCAGAGGATGCAACAATTTCCCCACCTCAAGGGGGAGGGCATGTAAGGGACCTAACCTACCTAACCCCTCATGTAGGTAGAATCATATGTTTTCTATATAATAAAGACAGATAATAGAAAATAAGGCCTAGATAATAATGTGAAAAATTCTAATGTAATAACACTTAATAGAAGTTTTCATTTCTAGAAAGATCTTCCTCTAGAATGTTCTTTTGAAGATAGAATTAGTATAAATAAGAGTAGAAGGCATGCTACAATTTTGTCTTGAGAATTTTCTATAATAGAGATCTCCTCTATTGAAGGTTTCCCCCTTGAAGAGGCAACAAAACTTGGATTTCTATCAATAAATGTATCATTGTTGTTGTTATTTTTCTCTATAGTTTTTTGTTTCGTTGGAATTTTTCATAATGTTTATGTTTTTTTCTTTATATTATACATCTGGTACCTTACAGAGCGAGTCAGAGAAGGGGAGAGAGAGAGGGGGGTAGATATAGAGAGAGATTTAAAGAGGGGGAGTGTGTGTGTGTGTGTGTGTGAGAGAGAGAGAGAGAGAGAGAGAGAGAGATGGGGATATATTGAGTGAGTGAGTGAGAGAGAGAAGGAAAGTAACACACCCGACCTCCTAAGTACCATTTTAAGGGACGGGGTATTAAAATTTCTACTTTCCTCAACCATCTCAAAACCTCTTCTCGAGAATACCATCATCATTTGCTTGTAAAGATATTTCAAATGACTGTCTTCATTCTCCAAACTGAGCTTTGGATCAAAAGTTATGGCCTCCCAAATTTTTCAAGCTTCCATTGGCCAAATTCACTTCATTGCCACGTGGCTCCTACCACTTATCATATGACATGGTGTTGATGTGGCATCTACCACCTGGCCCTTTGACCCTCACCCTATCGAAACCTCGACTCTACTCCACATCGACGACATATGACGATAGATCTGACGGATCTCAAAGTTAGTCAATCAATGACTTTGAACTCATAAAATTCTTTACTTGCACAACAGTTAATGTCCATTCCTTTTTAACTTTTCCCCTCGACCACGTGGGACCCACAGAGACGGAAACAATTTGTCTCATCACTTCCACCCTCCGATCAATGGTTTGAATCATTCGTCAGAGTACCCCCATCAGGTTATATCCTCTTCTGAATCTCACATTACTCCAACCGCAAGCGGCTAACAGATCTAACGATCCTCATTCGCTTCATCTGAAAATCAAGGTTCTCTCAGAGTTCCACAACTAATAAACAATTAAGGATTTAAAATCTTCCAATATATTTCCTACCTCGTACCGATCAACTACCAGGATTAGTTCTTTCCCCCTCGTCGTTCTATGATCCATATCTCCTCTCAGAATCCCTCCACTGAAGTTTCATTGTAACCTCACACTCATAAATTATGATTGAATTACCTTTGATCAACAGTGGAGATCGATTCAGGGTAGAGATCAATGGTCCACCTTCATCACTGCCACTACTGTCATCGTGGGCTTGCCACCTAGAATGACATAGGGCACCGTCATCACCTAACACATGGAACTCATATTCCTACAGAGTCTCTCCTAAAGGTGCCAAATCACCTTGACACGAAGACCAATCACCATGTGACACATGGACCTACCATAGCATGACACATCATCACTAATCACAATGTCCCTCCACTCAGGTGCTACTTCCTATCTACAACTTATTGACTAGAATTCATTGTATGATGCCATATCCTACCATATTCCTTTATCATCGTAGGCATTATAGATCCCATACTCCAACTATGCCTACTCCCCTCTCTTGATGATGATACGCTTGAAACCGATGGTCCATATCTTGACGGGGCTCCTCCAAATTGATCCTACGATCCTCATTCCATCTCTAAAAAACTAGTCATAGTCAATGTTTCTTACCAATGCCTAACATGTCAATGTCTTAGCCTCAACGATGACATATCCTGATCAATGATCAAGATCCCACCATCACATCCCTACTGATATTGAAGACTCTCAATGTGTCATCAATATATGTCATCGTATACATTATCCTATTAATACCTAGCTCACCATCCTTCTACCTCAACAACAACACCTTGGACAACGACGGTCCAGAATCACCGATCCGTAGATATAATGGCCATAATTGAAGCAAAGGTCCAGGGAACTCCTGTACCCATCGAGGCCTGCTCTTTCCTGATAGACAAATCGCTTAGTGACATTTTTCACTACTTGGGCATGCTGGCACCCTTACGTCATCGTGACGTCAAACTCCTCACTCCTCTTTTGAACGCATCTCACGAAAATCAATGGCATAGATCCTCACACCTAATGAAAAATCAACAAATATCATGGTATCATTGATGGCTGTGTCATTGAAGTTCTGGCCTCCTTCCGGTTCACCCACCTTACACCTCTGAAGATGACACACCAACATCAACGGCCTATATTACACCAGGGTTCTCCAACCGGTCAACAGTCCACATATACTATCCCATAGATCTGACAATTTTGATTAAACAAGGGTCCCAAGGACATCCTCGTCAAATGGTCACCCACTTTCACTCTACCATCCTATCATCAAATGAAATCTGTCACCGCTTGGTCACATGGGTTGTCGAGTTGGAAATCCACATCATCACGAAAGAATCATGACATTAACATTTCCCTTTTTTGTCTAAGGGTTTCCTAGATCAATGGTGGAGGGTTTTGTTCAAAAAGGGTCATAGATCGATGATTTTCATTGACTCCTATACCGCAACATCATAGTCACTCCTAATGCGACCTCCAGTCTCCACCTTAGATCATCGATGATAACATATGTTGCATCGACAACTCAAATCTCTCCCAAAACACCATCAATCAAATCAATGGTTATCATTTGCACTATGGTTTCTAGTGTCTTCGAGCCTTGTACCAGACTTGGTACTTGGATAATTTCGACGATACACCTTCCCATTGAAGGTTTGATATCTCTCTATTGATCAAGTCGAAGACTATGATCTTCCTTGGGTTAAAAAATGGTTTTACGGTAATATAAACCACCAATTTGGGGACTTATCCATTTCTTTAAATTCTATAGGATCTAGTCCCGTCCTACAAGCTCATAATCACTTTGTACCTATAATATGTTGTTCAACCTGAAAGAGGAATGTTCTTTCATATCTTGTGATATTTCCATACAATAAAACAAGGTCTTTCGTAGACGCAAACCATCCACTTCGTCCATTCTCACGATTTATCGGGTTCAGTCAAAACTATCACAATTCATATAGATTTCACATGCATTCAAGTCATTGAGCATAAACATTTTTCATTTAAATCAGACATTCAAGCATGCATACATATATACATATCATGTACAAAATCAACAACATCAGTCAAACACTTATCTGATATAGATTTTTCCAAGGCCCACTGATTGTGGGTGTCTTCCTTTCCACCCAACCATAGGATCTGCATGCTCTGTAACTTTGGTAGTAGGCCACCCCCATGCCAAGACATGATACCACCCGAGGGTTTTCAGTTCCTTGATATTTAAAGACCTCTATTCCCAAATCCTCCATTTCCTTTCCTTACTCTGATTCCATCCCTCTGAGCATACCCATGTTGCACGCACCCTTGCATTCTTCTTTTATTATCCTCTTGTGTGTCTCCTGCATGAAATCTCTAAGGTTCTCAACCTCTCCCCTTTCTTTTCTCAAAAGGAACTCAAGTCAACCTTGGGGATTTTGGAATGGTATGTTGGGTACCTTTTGCTGACAACTTATATTGTCCTAGCCCGATCTCCCATGCATGTATTCATTTAGGGTGGTTGGTTGCTCAACCACCAGTCCTCCCTCATTTATTGAGTTGCCTTGATATCAAGGCTAAGGGAAATTTTTGAATATTTATTAAATAATACATCAAAAAAGTGGTTTGGTCCTTTAGCCTAATAAACCCTTGTCTCATTCCTCTAGTGGTATCATGGCTCGTACATTCAAGACTTCACCCCACAGTTAGCTATTGGTATTTTCAATTAAGCATTAATGCATTTACAATATTTACATGTCATTGCATGAAAATCACTAATTATGATTAATTACAAGTTGGGGGAAACATGGATGTTACAGAAAGAGAGTGAGAAGAAGGGAGAGAGTAATAGAGAGAGAGAAGAGTGGAGGAGTGAGAGGGACAGAGGGAGAGGGAGAGATAATATAATGGAAGGAGAGGGAAATATGGACAAATAGAGAGGGTGAGGGGAGGGTGGGAGAAAGTTAGTGTGTGGGAAAGAGAGCAAGAGAAGGAAGGAAATATAGAGG
>SNQJ01S0148069.1:8220-31860 GCA_010110895.2 Picea sitchensis
AAGGAATATTTGCAGGCAGTGTCATCTCTCTGCGCCTGGAACCTCCCGTTCCTGTATATGTCCTTTATTAATATTATTCTGATATTTGGATTTTAGTAGAATAATAGGTTTTTTGATTTGTTTGTTTTGTTTATATTTTGTGATGGTTTAAATGTTAAGAATATGTGTTTTATTAATATTATTTTGTACGAACTTAGGTTTAGTGGTTTAGCGTTTTTCCAGATGTTTAGATTTTAGTAGAATAATAGTTTTTTCCATCTATTTTGTTTATATTTTAAGATAATTTAAATATTAAGAGTATGTGTTTTATTTTTAGAAATCACAAATTCAAATCTAAAAAAATAAAATATATGTACTATCACATTTTAACAGTAAAATTGTTAAGATAAAAAAATTGCTTATCCAAAAAAACAAAATCTTAATATAATGATTTCTAATATTAACCATTATGAAGGAACCGCCGAACACCTTTAGAGATTTTTGGATTCTGGAATAATAGATTTGTTTTGTCCCTAATCTCATAGGGTAATATATTTCCTTACCTTATATTTGATTTTTTAATTTTGATTGTTGATTATTTTAAGTCCGAGGTGCCAATGCTGGAGTAGTCTTAATGGNGGATTCTGGAATAATAGATTTGTTTTGTCCCTAATCTCATAGGGTAATATATTTCCTTACCTTATATTTGATTTTTTAATTTTGATTGTTGATTATTTTAAGTCCGAGGTGCCAATGCTGGAGTAGTCTTAATGGTAAAGATTTTTTTTTCATTTATCGGGCATTCAAAAAATATATATATACGTCATTCTCTCCAATTTTTTTTTTTACAGAAGGAGAAGAGATTATTTAATTTTTTAAAACCCGTTACATTTAATTAAAATAAAGTAAAAATGAATGATATTTTATTATAATTAAATTCATATTTATTAAATATTTAAAAAGGCCAATTTGTTTTTAGGTGAATTTCTTTTATCATTTAAGTTGATGTTTTTGATAAATAAGTTTTAAATAGATGTGTAACCTAATTTAATTGTTTAGTTATTGTTATATTAGTTATTACTAAAAGTGAGATAGTAAATATAAATTAAATTTATATTTAAAGACATCAATTTTTTTAAATGAATAAATTTAGATATAACAAGTGAAGATGTTAATTTGACATATGTTTAAAATTAAACTTATTCTTTTTTTTAGATTTTTTTTCCAATTTTTTTAGTTTTCTCTTTTTAATCTTTTGTGAATCTAGAAAGAGATTTGGGTTTCTTGGTCCTCTTTCTATAAATGAATAGATTTAGATTTCTTGTATCCTTAATTTTTTTATAAAAAAGATTTCTACTTGTGTTTATATATATATAAAGGGATTTGATTTATATTTTTCATCATCATTTTAGTAAAAATACATTCTATAAAAGAAATAGTGATTATTATAATATTATATATAGTCTGAATGGGTCTAATGGTTAAGAACATGTATTTCCTTTTAAGAGGTCACAAGTTCAAATCCGGCGAGAAGGTAGAATATGTATACCTTTATAAACTTTGTCATTCAAATAACTATTTATTCAATTGCTCTACCTTACATACACCGTTTTTTACCTTACATGCACAGTTTTTTTAATTTAGAATCATTTTTCTACAACTTGTCAACTTTTTCAGGATGATTTTCTTTAAGTATATTGCATATTTTTTCTATGCAACTTGTCAATATTTTCACAATACATAATACATACTTGCCAAGT
The DNA here is from genome assembly GCA_010110895.2 of Picea sitchensis. Taxonomy (NCBI): domain Eukaryota; kingdom Viridiplantae; phylum Streptophyta; class Pinopsida; order Pinales; family Pinaceae; genus Picea; species Picea sitchensis. Next base: position 9,960 of record SNQJ01S0148069.1, read on the forward strand.
TAATCCATAACGAACTTAATCCATATGCCAATACATAATACATACTTGCCAAGTTAATCCATAACGAACTCAATCCATATGCCTTGGATGTAGATGGATTCAGTAAATGGTAAGAATGGTGAGAGGGGAAGCTCTATAATGATAATCATTATGTTTAAGATGTGTTTTTAAAAAAAAAGTTAAATAACTATATAAACTTGTGATAAATACATTATATAAATGGTTGATAGAAATACATTGTATGGATTGTTTATTTAGTGTGATTTTTTTAATTTTGTAAAAAATGTAAGTTCTATAAAAATTGTATGTATTTTTGTTAACAGTTTGTGTAATTTTGTGTAATTGATGGATCTTTTTTTTTAATTGTTTGAGAGATGTTATATATATATACTCATAGAGGTGAGGGCTCAATGTAAAGTTTAGTGAGGACTCAATATTGAGGTGTGTTGTTTGTATGAGAGGAGATGATGAGTGTATGCCTGGGTTGACTATTGTAATTTTCCTTTCAATAATAAGAATATCGATTATCATTATCAATGATTTTTTCCAATATTACTTTTCCATATAAATAACTGTGTCAATTGTATGATTAATGTTTTCAACTTAAACTTGATTTTGTATTATTTGCTATTAAAATCTTGTTAATTTTTTGCTTCGACTACCTAACAATTCTCTATGCATTTGTACATTGATTATTGTAAATTTTTTTGAGAACTCAATGGGCAGGATGTGAATACCGGTATTATTGAGACACGGATTTATGATTGTATTATCATGAATGGTTACTCGAAAGGAGTTAATAAGCTCCATGTACTTCATATATTCATGTCCAAACTTATAATTTCCTGGTAGCTTCTGGCAAAATATTCAGTTCCATAGGTTAGAAAGATTGTTTATCTTGTGGTATAGTTTTTAGAGTTTTTATATGTATATATTTTGTTCAATTTTCTGAAATATTGTCAAAAGTTGTTGGAATCCAGATTTAAATGATTGATTTTGTATAATTTGAGTGTTTTTTGGGTTTTTGAAAGTGTTGAATTTATTCAAAAATACAATTTAAATAATAAAAAATGGTGATTTCATCAAAATCTATTTCACAATCTTTGAAAAAATAAAAAAATTCAAAAAGTCTAATCTTTAAACAACACCTACATTGTTAAGAAGAAATTCAAAAAATCTAATATTTAAGCAACACCTATATTAAAGAGGCCCCAGAATATATTAAAGGTGGTTATAACCACCCAGAAGAAGAAGTCGGGAAGTTGACCCTATCAGTGAAGAGACACTTCCACACCTGCCAAAATTGTATAAATAAGAGAGGCCAACGCCTCATTTAGACACACTCAACTCACTCATCTAGTGCGCAAGTATTGAAGGAAATTGCAGTTACTGGTTGCCAGAAGAAGGAAGAGACAGAGAGGCGCATCCTTGGGAGAGGAATTTCTGTGTTGTTTGGTTCATTATCTTGGCATTGTATTGGTTATCTATATTAAGGAAGTTTTGCTGGGTTTTCTTCCCCTTGAGGGTTTCCTAGGATAAATGCTTGTGTACTCTTGTGATTTTTTTTCTCTTAGTGATCATGCCTATGCTATTGTTATCTAGTAAATAGAAAGCTAACCTAATAATAGTTGAAACTTTAACATGGATTCAGAGCTAAGCTGAAGAGAACATCTTTCACAAGAAAAAGAAAAACGCCACTCTTGTCCTACATGAAAATTAGGGTTTTTTATTAAAGAAGGTTTTCAACCTCAAATCCATCTAGAACGGTGTGCTCTACCTCAAGGAACATTTTGGTATTCTCAGCGCACTTTTTCAGTTGCTAGATCTCCCAGAAAGTGAAACCCTAGTTTTCACAAAGTACTAGAAAACCAGAAGTACCAGTGTACCAAAGTACCAGAACTACCAGAAAACCAAAAGCACCAAGTATAATTCGCAGATCAAGTTTGGAAGGGTAAAAGTTGGATTTTTTTAAATCTAAACACACCAAGCTACTCGCCTCGGTCCAGTGCATCTTTTGGTGAGTTCAGTTTTCAAATCCAAGTAATTTGATTTTTTTATTATTTGTGTAGCCTGGAGGGCTAGGGTTTCTTCTACAATAAAGAATGGCTACCAGCATGAGAGTAGAAGATATGCTGGAAGGATCTAGAAACTTCAGATATTGGAAGCATAGTTTGTAGATGATTCTAGACAATAATGATCTCCTAGAACATGTTACAGTCGGTGTACTAGAACACGAGGAAGAAGATCAAAAGACCAAGCATGAGAAGAATGGAAAAAAAAAAGATAGTCATGTCAGATTCAGTAAAGGATCACTTGATCCCTCATATATCCGAACTACAGAGAGCAAGGCAAATGTATGAAGCAGTCAGCAATTTATATGAAAGCAAAGACATTAGTCAGAATCTTACCTTAAGAAATCAACTTCGTAATATGAAGATGGACAGCTCAGAATCTGTCACATCCTATCTTATGAGAGTTTCTCAAATCAGAGATCAACTTGCAGTTATTGGAGATTTCATTAGTGACAAAGAAATTGTAATCACAACAATAAATGAGTTTCTAACATTTTGGATCTCTTTTGTACAAGGAATGTGGGAAAGAGGCAAGTTACCCAAGTTTGATAAGTTATGGGAAAATTGCAAATACAAAGAATCTAGACTTGCAGACCAACAAAAGAGATTAATTGTTGACGAAGAGGAAGCTCTTACAGTTCAAAATAACAGAAGAACTTCCTTCAGCAAGAGCAATAAAGAAGCTAACTCTATAAGAGTTAAAGATAAGAAGAAAGATGTTTCAAAGATCAGATGTTACAACATTCAAAAGTTGGGACACTTTTCCCATGACTGTCCTCAAGGAAAAGGGAAAAAAAAGAAAGTATCAATCACATGTGGCAGAGGAAGAGGAGTCTCCTCCTTCAAATAAAGCTTTAGCAGAAATTAAGGATTATGTACTTTAAGTTGAAGATAGTTGATCTCAAGAAAGAAATCAAATGGCATAGACCGTGAAACCTCCCCACATAAAAACAAAAGATAAGTATTCATATTTAGTATCTTGTTTAATTTAATACTTTATCATTACAAGTTAGTTTTAGTTCTTTTGTGAGATTGTTAATTAACCTCGCTTTATTTCTGTGTCCATGAAGACTTATGAAGGAAGAAAATAATATCTGGGACAATAGACTTATCTCAGTGTCTATTCCGTTCATGTTGGAGGCGTTTGTTTGTTTCTTTAAAGCATTATGAAATGGAAGAAAATAAGGAAGACGAGAACATTAAGGAGGCCATTCTTTAAGCAAAAGCTCTTTATTCTAAAATTAAGGAGGCCATTCACATTTCAGAAAAAAGATGTTAATTTGAAATATGTTCAAAATTAAACTTATTCCAACCAAAGCCACCACATGTTAATTTGACATATGTTTAAAATTAAACTTATTCCTTTTTTGGATTTTTTTTTTTCAAACCTTTTAACTTTTTATGTGAATTTAGAAAGAGATTTGGGTATCTTTGTCCTCCTATATTCACTTTTTTTGATTTTTTTTCAAACTTTTTAGTTATTTCTTTTCAATTTTATGTGAATTTAGAAAGAGATCTGGTATCTTTGTTCCCCTTCTATAAATAAATAGATTTAGATATATCAAGTGAAGATGTTAATTTGACATATGTTCAAAATTCAACTTATTCTTTTTTTAGATTTTTTTTTCAAACTTTTTAGTTTTTTTTTTTTAATCTTGTTAATTTGACATATGTTCAAAATTAAACTTACTCTTTTTCTTAGATTTTTTTTCCAAACTTTTTAGCTTTTTCTTTTTAATCTTGTTAGTTTGACATATGTTCAAAATTAAACTTATTCTTTTTCTTAGATTTTTTTGTCCAAACTTTTTAGCTTTTTCTTTTTAATCTTATGTGAATCTAGAAAGAGATTTGAGTTTCTTTGTCCTCCTTCTATAAATGAATAGATTTAGATTTCTTGTATCCCTAATTTTTTTATAAAAAAGATTTGTACTTGTGTCTATATATATATATATAAAATGGATTTGGTTTATATTTCCTCTTAAGAGGTTACAAGTTCAAATCCGAAAAGTAGGATACGTAGTTTATGATATATTTCTTTGTTCTACTAATCTGTATACCATCTCTATTTTAATAACTATGAAGAACATAGAGTTTTCTCTTTGTCCGACAGTTACTTATGAAGGATATGTCCAACAGTTACTTATGAAGGATATGGAATTGTTTTAATTCTCCAACTGATGTCACTGTTGATAAAGTGCCTTGTTCTACCTTGCATGCACCGTTTTTTTAATTTAGAAGGTTATAATTTATAAAGGAATTGTTTTAATTCTCCAACTGATGTCACTGTTGATAAAGTGCCTTGCTCTACCTTGCATTCACAGTTTTTTAATTTAAAAGGTTATAATTTATAAAGGTCATTCACAGTTTTTTAATTTAAAAGGTTATAATTTATAAAGGTCATTATTTAGAAGTATATATTTAAACAAAACATTTGTAACAGCGAAGATAGAAATCCAGAACAACAGAAACAAATAGGGAAACGAATAAAACTGTAACCAGATTTTTACACTGATCATAGGACAAATGCAAGTTAGACTTACACTGATCATAGGATAAATGCAAGTTAGATAAGAGTGAGTGAGGTGTTGTAAACACTATATAAAAGGCATGAACGGCTCTGTATTTTTCATATTATGTCAGTTCTCTAGTTTTATAATAATATTCTATTTCTGAACATATTTTGAATCTTTTTTCTACAGCTTGTCCACTTTTTCAGGATGATTTTTTAAGTATATTGCATATTTTTCCTCTGCAACTTGTCAATATTTTCACAATTCATAATACATACTTGCCAAGTTAATCCATAACGAACTCAATCCATATGCCATGGATGTAGATGGATTCAGTAAATGGTAAGAATGGTGAGAGGGGAAGCTCTATATTGATAATCATTATGCTTAAGATGTCTTGTTTAAAAAAAATTAAAGAATTACATAAACTTGTCATAAATATAGTGTATGGATTGTTGATATAAATACATTGTATGGATTGTTTATTTAGTGTGATTTTTTTAACTTTGTAAAAAATGTAAGTTTTATAAATTTTTTATGGAAAATCTGTGTCAACCAATTTCTCAACATGTACATATATGTATTTATATTTAGAATGTGCATGTATGCACTTTTCTGTTTACAGTTTGTGTAATTAATGGATCTTATTATAATCAGTTTGTTTAATTTTTTGAGAGATGTTATATATACAAGCATACTTATAGAGGTGAGGGTGCAATGTAATGTTTAGTAAAGACCCAATATTAAGATGTGTTGTTTGTATGAGAGGAGATGATGAGTGAATTGACTATTATAATTCTCCCCTGAATAATAATAATACCGATTATTATTGTTAATAATTTTTTCCAATATTACTTTTCCATATAAATAACTATGTCAATTGTGTGATTAATGTTTTCAATTTAAACTTAATTTTGTATTATTTGCTATTAAAATTTTGTTATTTTTTGCTTAGACTACCTAACAATTCTCTATGCATTTCTACATTGATTATTGTAAATTTTTTTGGGAACTCAACGGACAGGATGTGAATACCGGTATTATTGAGACACGGATTTATGATTGTATTATGATTGACAATACATGGAATTGATCATCTTATTAACGTTAATGGTTACTCGAAAGGAGTTAATAAGCTCCATGTATTTCATATACTCATGTCCAAACTTATAATTTCCTGGTAGCTTCTGGCAAAATATTCAGTTCCATATGTTAGAAAGATTGTTTATCTTTTGGTATAGTTTTTAAAGTTTTTATATGTATATATTTTGTTTAATTTTCTGAAATATTATTAAAAGTTGTTGGAATCCAGATTTAAAAGATTGATTTTATATAATTTAATTTTTTTTGGTTTTTTGAAAATGCTGAATTTATTTATTTATTAAAAAATATAATTTAAATAATAAAAAATATGATTTATCAAAATTTATTTCATAATCTCTGGAAAAATAAAAAAATAAAAAAAATCGAATCTTTAAACAACACTTCTATTGTTGAGAAGAAATTAAAAAAATCTAATCTTTATGCAACACCTATATTGTTGAAAGGCCACTGAGTTTCCATTCCGTTCATGCTGGAGGCGTTTGTTTGTTCCTTTAAAGCGTTATGAAATAGAATAAAATAAGGAAGACAAGAACATTAAGGAAGCCATTCTTTAAGCAAAATCTCTCTATTCTAAAATTAAAGAGGCCATTCCCATTTTAGAAAAAAGATGGGCTAGAACTTTACCCACTTTTATCGTATGATAAAACATCGATCTTTCCAGTAAAGAATCGGACGGAACGATCAAATTAAAATTCATTTTTATAAAAACAGCGACTTAAATTTTAAATTTAAATAAATAAAAATTACGAGTTTCCAATTACATTTATGATTTGACGAGTTAGGCCATTGAACATTTTCTTATGGAAAAAGAAAATAGATAATTCACTTGGTGATATTTGTAATAAATCACTCTATTAATCAGTACATCATTTAATTGAAAAAACCAATACAAATGTTATACGATTTTTACTATTGAATGGATTAACATCTCCAGATCCAAATAAACTCTTTATAATATTGAGTGGATTAATGTCTATCGTCCCAAATAATATCTCTAAATAATCTCCTTGTAATATTGAACGGATTTTAACCCAAACAATCTCTCGAGTGAGTTCTTTATTTTTTTTCTCTTTTAACATGGACAACTTTACGAGTGTATGAGAGTATCCCATCAATGTTCTTGAATCTAGATGTTGGCAATCTGATGAGTGTAATAGTCAATCAAAGATTTTTGTATATTTATGTCCAACCAAATCCACCACCTTTTCTCTTACAAATCAAGATCTCATCTCTTAAAATTTGGATGGATGTTATACAATGTTTATTTCCATTGATTGGGCATTTTGGCTTGTGCCCTCACGCCAGATATTTTCTATGAATTTTTTTTTAAAATTTAGGTTTTTTCTTCAATTTCTCTTCTACATCTTTTATTTCCTTTTATTCAACCTTTGGATTTTACAAACTTGATCACCTTACCTTACTTTACCTTTTCTTTGTGAAAACTCATTTGTGTTTTTTTGGGGGTTGTTTTTAACCTTAGTTTAGAGTTATCACTTATTTTTGTTGACTATTAAAGTGTTTTTGGTACATCCTTTATTTCCTTTCATTCAACCCTTGAAGTTTACAAACTTATCACCTTGCCTTACCTTCTCTTTGTAGAAACTCTTTTAGAGTTGTTTCTTTAGAGTTATCACTCATTTTTGTTAATTATTAGAGTGTTTTTGATACATCCTTTATTTCCTTTCATTCAACCTTTGGAGTTTACAAACTTCATCACCTTACTTTACCTTTTCTCTGTAGAAACTCATTTGTGTCTCTTTTGGGGTTGTTTTAACTTTAGTTTAGAGTTATCACTCATTTTTGCTAACTATTAGAGTGTTTTTGTCAATGATGACTTGCATGTGGTTAATACATTTTGCCCCATATATATAAAGGATTGAGTTAATTTTCTACAAATTTTTCTTCCTATAATTATTGGAGCAATGATTGTGTGTTTATAATGAAGAGGTTTTAACTTCATTCTTTCCCTCCTTATGATAATGTCCACACCTCTCACACTTGTTAATGATTACATTATAAGGAAAATATCAATTAGCGAAGGTTTTTAATGTTATATGATTCTACAAAATTATGAAGAAAACCTTATTAAAAGACTCATTAGAGAAAAAGAAAAGTTGTTTGCATTAAGGTATTTTCCATGGTACATTTCTTATAGTATGGTGCACCAATGTAACACTATTTAAGATTTATTGATGCATATTATATACTATAAATAATTGGTGCACTATATATTTTTAAGCACCTTTTGTGGTATATCTCCTTATGCATAATGAAATCCTAGTAATGGTAACAATAATAGAAAGAATAACCATTTTAGTATCATTGAAGGAAATGGTGTTGTTGTTGTAATAAACAGAAATATTGTTCTTAGTATAGTTATGAGCATTGGCTCTTCAGCGATAAAAAAACACACTTATATGCATCTATGAGATTGATGATTTTAGTTTATAAGTAGCACTTGTGCTAAAATACATACAAAAATATTTGATCCATACATACATGTGAGTAGTGGTCTATGCGATAATTTTCTACATACTTTTTCTTATATATTGAAAATGAATTTATGCATACACATGATTTAAATCTCTTGTTACATACCAATGATTGATTCCTACTGGTTCTTAAGAATTATTTTGTGTTAAAAAGAGCTTTCTTTAACTACTAATGTTATTAATTTGTAAAATAAGGAAAAAAATATCATGGTGCCTAAGTAGCATTCACATGTAGAGTAAAATAAAACATAATCATTGGATAGTAATAGATATAACACCCAAGTGTCCAATTTGAAAAATAGGCTGACTTTTGACAAAATACTAATATATTATCAAAGTGCTCACCGTTTGCGAAAAAAAAGTCATATGGGTATTAAAACATTAACATTACACATTAATCCTAACTACCCAAGGATGGAGGGGAGCTAGTCATGATCATGTGGGAATGGACCCCATCTAGTAATTGGAAATTCAGTCTCAATGGGTTGTACAGTGTACCATTCATCAATAGTCACCTAGTATCTAGGCCACTTTTACATCACAAGATCCATGGTTGGTAAGTCTTTGTCCACACATTGGTAGAATAGTGGATAGACTTTGCACACACTCATCGCATCCTTGGATAATGTTTTTGGCCAATTGAAAAGTCAGTAAGGTAGGTTGAGAAGGAGCACAAGTATGAGGACGATCCGAGGTAAGACATACATGATACATAGTGTATGTGGCCCAATGCCAGGGGTCCTCAAGCTAATGTAGGTGTTCCATATACAAGAAAACCTTGTAGGATGGCACCTCAATCTACAAGGACAGACTAACATAGATTGGACTACCATCATAGAAAGAGAAGACTACTATAAAAAAGAAAATTAAATAGACCATCACTTCTCCTTTTCTAGAGCCAATGTAAAATTTCAAACCTAATAAGAAACCAAGTAGGATGGAAATACAAAGGCAAGGGAATTCAATTGCTATGAATGAAGAAAAACTAAGTAAATCTAGCTAATACATAAAAATATAATAAAAGTTTCATAACTTAAGTTTGTTTGCAATGTGTGTTGGTTCTTGGGCCTAATTATCTTCCTAATTCAGATGTCTTGTTTCATCCACATTTGGATCCCAATTACTGAAGGGAGGCTATGTAGGGGTTTTCCCCCTAACTAATATCATCAAGGGATCCATGGGGAGTGGTGAAAATTATTAGGAACCTCCCCTGGTAGGGGTCCGGGGGAAATTCCTTCGAAGATAATATTTTTGGAAAAATTCCTTCCAAAATATTATAATTTTGTAGTCAATTTGGATTTCTCATTATTACGTCGTACATATGATGATAGAAGTTATGGTAGTTCCTTTTGTTGGAATATTGGTTGCTGTCATTGATGTCAACCATAGTCATTGGTTTTGGACTGTAAGATTGATGAAGGTATTTGGACATGAAGGACAATGCCCATGCAGACACAACACCCATGGATGTATAGTATACATCATGTTGTTTTCGGTGGTAGGTGGAATGTTGCACTTGTAGAAACAAAACCCATGGATGTATAGTATACATTATTTTGTTTCTGGTGGTAGGTGAAACGTCACGTGGATCCTCATGGTTGAGGAGAAATGAATTTTTGAAGATGAAAAAGTGAATTGAAGAAGGAAGTACAGGTTAGCCCTAAAGATAATTAAAGAAAAGAATTACAAAATAAGAAAGTGTCAAGTCAATGCTAATGTTAAAATGAAGTGACATAAAGGGTATAAATACATATCATTATACATTCATTTTATATAAACAAGTCGAATTTCATAGGAAATCTGAAGTAAAGAAGATCGGATTTCAAGGGAGGATGAAGTCTTTTGGTGATGTGTTCTAAGTCATAAACATGTGTTTCGGGTAAAAAAGTCATAAATTATTCATAGAGATTCCAAATGAAGTGAGACCAATTTCATTGGAAAGAGTATGGTATGTAGTTTCTTGTGTGTGAATTTTAGAATCTGATGTGTATGATGTAAATATTTTAGAATGTCTTGATATTTTAGAATTGTATCTTCCTTTTGGAGGTTTATCCCTCTCTTTATATTTGGAATTTCTTGATTCCCTTGGAATTCATTACTTCCATTGAAAAATAACTATTGATTATTTCTCATATATTTTGCATGGTGTATTGGTGTAACTCTTCTACTATTGTTCATTTCTCATTGGATATAATTATTTAAAATTGTACTTGATACTAACTCACCCTTCTCTCGGTATAAAAAATTGGTATCAGAGTGGATTACCTTCAGTACAGTTTAACCCCTAGAAGGAAGATCCTAAGAAGAAATGGAAGATAACATTCAAAATGGGATTCCACCATTTGATGGAAGCAATTTTGAATACTGGAGTAATAGAATGGAAACTTAATTGAAAGATCTTGAGGCATATGTTTGGTTCTTAGTTGCTTTAGTATACAATATTTTGAAGAAACCAAAGACTGCGGCTCAGAAGGAAGCAAGAAGGAAGCAAGAAGGAACAAGAAATTGGCAATAGATACGATCCTGGATGGATTGACAGATTATGTGAAATCCAAGGTGGGATCATGTGAATCAAAAAAATAGATTTTGGACAAGCTACAAGACCTTTATGGCAGGGAATAAGCAGAAGAAGAAGAAGAAGAAGAAGAAGAAGAAGAAGAAGAAATTGACGGAAATTACAACATCTCATATTTCAAAGAAGAAAATAGAGGTTAGTTCTTTTTCTTTAATTGTGGAGTAGTACATGTTGAATTTGAATGTCCTTATCCAAGGATTGAAAGAGATGACACTGAAGAAGAAAAGTCCAATGAAGAAGAAGAAAACCATGAAGAAAAAATTATTCAACAAGAAGATGAGAATCTTAAAAAAGTGAAGCGTGTTGATATTGAAAATAGCAAGCTCGAAAACATGCATAAAAAACTAAGAAGTGAATTGGTTACTTGTGAAAAGATAGTTTTAAGCTTCAAGAAAAAATTATAATACTTTGAGATACTAACAGAAGAAACAATTTCCTTGAAAACTCTACTTGAAGAAGCAAGAAGAATAAGATAAGTAAAGAATGTCCAAATGATGAAGAAAGAAGAAGATTGTGAGAAACTTGAACAAGAAGTTGTCTCATTGAGGAAGATATTAAGAAACTCTCAAGTGACAAAAGACTTAACACATCTTGGATGCATGGGTGAAACTTCATAGAAAGAAGATGAAAATACCAACAAGAAGGTTGAAGAAAGAGCTACAGAGATAGTTGATGAGAAGTGGACCAGGATACCAAAAAGAAGGAATGATTACAAAAGAGATGAATATCCAAGAAGACCTATTACCTTTAAGAATAAAAAAAATCTTCAATCAGTATGAAGGAAACTACAGAAGAGTAGATCATGAACCCAGATGGACTACATCAAAAAGAAGTTCACTTACTCCCAAGTATCAAAATTTCTTTCTTGGTCATTGTTACACCTGGAAAAATTTTGGACATAAGGAAATTAATTGCAGAATCAATGAAATGAACAACTATGCAAGAAACATGAATTGTGTAAATAGGAGATATGGAAATAATCATGGATTTGTCAACATAAATTATAATTCATTCTCCCCATTGATGGACACAAATATTGTACAATACAAATGTAATTATCTTGGTCAGAAATTAGGAGATTGCGGATTATGTATGAATACGCTCCTATGAAAAATGTCCCTATGTCAACCATAGTATGGAGAAGGAAAGAGATTCCAAACAATGAATATTGTCGAATAGAATTGACTGCTAAAGAATGTAAAGAAGAAGGTGAATGGTACATAGACAGTGGATGTTCTTCACACATGATCGAGGATCAAGACAAATTCATCATCTTGAAGAGAAAGGGTGGCAATGTTGCATTTGGAGATGACTCATTTGCCAAAATACTTGGAAAAGGTGTAGTAGAGATTGGAAGAAAAAATGTAAAAGGAAAGAATGTTCTATTGGTTAAAGACTTGAAGCATAATCTACTCATTGTTAGTAAAATGTGTGATCAAGGATATACTCTCAAATCTGACTCACAAAGATGTAAAATCAAAGAAGAAGATTTAGGAAGATTGGTTGCAATAGCAACAAGAAGACCAAATAACATATACATCATAAATCCACGAAAAATATCAGAGGAAGAAAGAGAACATAAAAATGAAGTGTTATTGAGTGCCACATGTTCAGAGGTAGCAACCTCAAAGAATAAGGTCACCTTATTACATTAAACTTAGGGGGAGCAACCCTACCCTTTTCCATCGATGCCAAAGGGGGAGATAAATTAGGATCATGATGACATGGGGACAATGAGTTTTTTCCTCAATGAAAAAGGGGGAGATTGTTGGACGATTGGTTTTTGTCATTGATGTCAACCCTAGTCATTAGTTTTGGACCGCAATCTTGATGAAGGTATTTGGACATGAAGGATAGTGCACATGAAGAAACAACACCCATGGATGGATAATATACACCATGCTGTTTACGATGGTAGCTGGCACGTCACATGGATTCTCATGGTTGAGAAGAAATGAATTTTGGAAAATGACAAAGTGAATTGAAGAAGGAAGAACAAGTTGGCCCTGAACATAATTAAAGAAAAGAATTACAAAATAAGAAAGTCTCAGGTCAACCCTAGTGTTAAAAGGATGTGACATAAAGGGTATAAATACATATCATTATACATTCATATTATATACACAGGTCAAATTTCAAAGAAAATATGAAGTAAAGAAGGCCGGATTTCAAGGGAGTATGAGGTCTTTTGGTGATGTGTTTTGAGTCATAAACAAGTGTTCTAAGTAAAATAGTCCTAAATTCTTCATAGAGGATCCAAATGAAGTGACATTAATTTCATTAGAAAGAGTATGGTCTATAGTTTCTTGTTTCAAAATTTCAAAATCGGATGTTAAATATTGAGCATGGGGCATTATGAACAAGTTCTCTCTCCTGAATAAACTAGAATTGAATAAGGTCTAACATTCTCTCTATAAATTCCTTTTGGGGAGGATTCAGGGAGTGAAATTTGGAGGAGTTTAAAAGAATACATTGAGTAATATTATCTACAGGATCAGTGATGCAGCCCCCCTACTCCCTCGTAGGGATACATGACCTCTCGATCAAGGATCTTTGATTCTTGAGTCAAACGACTCTCTGAAACATCAATGGTCTCAATATTTATCTGAACACAGGCCCTTTAGGCTCTATGAAATAGGTCGTATGGCACCCACAACCATCCCCTTTGCACCTGCGAAATCTCAGAGTTGTGGGCACTAGATCCTCTTTTGATAATCCCCTCCTTGATATTAACTTGGGTGATGACCTCACGTGACCGCGTGATTGTGGGCGTGGCCAAAGGTGGTTTGAAATCAAACTACTTTTCGGCCCACAATTCTCCTCAAGCCTCCATGTGTCCTTTCTCCAAAACTGTGGTTTGGATTACGACCTGCCCTCAACTTTTTAAAGTTTGTGCACCTTTGATCCCCACAATGTGATGGGAACGTCGATCTCATGATCTTGACAGTGCTTCTGAACTGACGATTCAGATATGTTATTTCAAGTTCTACGGATCAGATCTAACCTTTCTAAATCAGCTGCTATGATTTATTTCTTGATCCAGGCTTTGGGAGTTTAAACTCTCAAACCCTGCTTCCTCTGTACGTCAATATTGCAAAGTTGATGATCTTCGGACACCTATCCTTCTCAATCAGTGGCTCTGCCTCTAGTTCGATAATTTGACCTTCCAACTAGATCAACGGTCCTATGGCCCCTTTCTCGATCAACGGTCAAGATCTCAAATCTCAAACATCACTTCCCCTCGAAGTGTGCAGATTCCTACTGCATGTCCTCTTGAATTCTATGGTTGAGGCTTACTTCGGGTCTTTACCCAAAATCCACATATTTATGCCACCTTTCCTCTGGATCTGATGGTTGAGGATTTCTTCAGGATATTACCCAGAATGCTAAAATTTATGCCATGTCTCCCTTAATCTAGAGGTTATGCATTAGTACAGGAATTTACCCGAAGCCCACATATTTATGCCACGTCTCTTCTGGATCAGATGGTTCAGATTCACTTCAGATGATTCGATGTTTAAGATTTTCTTCGGATGATATGACTACTGAGATATAATTCAAATGATCTGGCGATTGATATTTTCTTCAGCTCTCTGGTTATTCAGGTTTCAGAATTCTCAATTATAAAACATTGCCTCCTCTTGAAATTGACGGTCTATTGACACATAGCTTCTGATGATCAATGACCCATATTCTCCTCCTAGTGATGAACGAACTCAAATTTCTTTGGCTATTTCACCTCCTCCTGATCCATGAACTTTTGGAGTTATGGATATTACACCACCTATCCTCCTTGACGATGGATGGTCCCATCTTTAAGCAGAGACTTTGGAGCTTTGGTAAGTTCCCTCTCCTGCGTGTTCGAATCTATAAGGTTCATGCACCTTGTTCTGATCAGGCAATTATTGGTCCTCTGTGCTATGATCCAACAATTGTTTTCTCTCCCTCTCCCGAGATTCTGATTTCTTCCGACTTAGAATATTCTCTAAATGTTCAAAGGTTTCGACCTTTTCTCCTTCTACAAATCCGACTCTTGGACTTTGTTTACACTTCTGAAAAGCGCTATCTCTTCTAATCTTGATCCCTATATGATTTAGACTTCCCATGCACTCCTTGCATTCTCAAGATTTTGATAAGTCAGTTTGAAGGATTTCTGGAAAATAAATTCTTCCCTCCCTCCTGGCATTCTTCTACTCTTGTTCTTCGACGCTTAGTCACTCCTTGGTGTTGTGCACTCCTTGCACCTAGTCTAAGTATCCTTTTTTCTCTGTGAACTCCTCTGAGTCAAACCAAGACTCTGTCGATGAACTCCTTTCATACGAGATGCACACCTTGTATATGAGTTTCATAAGAGAGACAATTCAAACTTGTCCAATTTCATCACGAACTCATACAATCAACTCTTAAACAATCATACATGAATGAAATAAATTTAAGAACACATACAGAGCATAAAATTCATTCAATCACGCCCTAAAATGAACACATTCCAAGGATTTGGGACAATTTTGTTTGTTCTATTCATTCATGAAACAATTACATCGCATTGTTGTTCTTCACTGCGAATTTCTTCTACTCTATTCTACTCTACTCTAACTAGTCTCTACTCTCCATTCCTCTGTCTATTAAAATACAACAACAACTATCTAAGTATTGGCTCCAAGAGATCTTTTCTTCTTTTCTGCAACCTATCCTATCAAGTCATAGTGGTTACCTACTTTGTCCTATTACAATAACTAATAATTATTTCTAGATAAGATCCAACACTATATATCTGCAACTCCTTATAGTCCTATAGAAATTTACAAACACGACATATTCAAAAAGGTTGTTTCCAAAAATATCTCAACAAATCGATTTATTTCTGAGTTAAATGTTGATTTGAAACTCTGTCATGCTGAGATGTCATATATGTGCCTCCACACTAGCGTATTTGACTTTCTAGGTGATTCTTCTGCATCATACTCCTCTGGTTAAAATATTCAAGGACTCTTGTCCATGATCTCCTACACTATTTTTCCATGCTTCAAAATATTAGGTTCAGTGACCCAACTTGAATATTCCACTGAATGATCTTTCCACTTCACCAAGTATTCAAGATATGTCTTCCTCCTAGTATTCTTTCCATCTCTTTGTTCAATTATTTTCTCCATATGAGGTTTTCTATTGTGGGCAATTGTTCTTCCCACTGAACTTATTTCTGATCATTTGTTTCTCCTACCTCATTTCTCCTGTAAGGATACAGGTCTGTAACATTGAATATCGGTGATATCCCAACATTGTATGGAAATTTAATTTCATAAGCATTGGCTGTGAATTTTCTGAGAATCTTGTATGGTCCTATCTTCTTCATATTCAACTTGTTATATGTTCCCCTTGGAAACCTTTCTTTTCTCAAACGAGATAAAACTTCATCTCCTACCTTGAATTGAACGTCTCTCCTCTTATGATCAACTATGTTATTAACTTATGGTTGTTGTCATGTAGCTTCTCTCTGACTCTATCATGGAGTTTTTGCATTTCTGTTGCAAAATCCTCTACTTCAATACTTCTGAACTCATCTTGTTTCAGATCTCTCAAGTCTGTAATCCCTCTTGGTTGTATACCATACACAATTTCAAATGGACTTTTCCCTATGCTCTTGTTCACTGAATTGTTAAATGCAAATTCTACTTGTGCCAGAATCTTATCACATTGACAACCTTGCTCAATGACTAAACTTCTTAACAAGTTTCCCTGACTCTTGTTTACTACTTCAGTCTATCCATCTATCTGAGGGTGATATGCTGAAATGAAGGACAATTTTGTCCCCAGCCTCTTCCATAGAGTCCTCCAAAAGCTCCCTACAAATTATGTGTCCCTGTCTGAGACTATGATCCTAGGCAATCCATGTAGTCTCACTACTTCTCTAAACCACAAATTAGCTATATGTGTAGCATCCTTTGTCTTTTGGAATCATATGAAATGTGCCATTTTTGAAAATCTGTCCACCACAACAAACGTTTAATTGCAATCCCAACACAAAATCCATACTAATTTCATCCCATGGCCTTTCTAGGATTGGTAATGGATGATACAAACCAATGTTTTGTTGTCTTCCTTTTGCATACTGACAAATTCTTGATTTTTTCACAAACATTTTCAGATCTTCCCTCATGCTAGACCAATAATACGAATTGCTAAGTTGTGCAAATGTCTTATCACAGCCAAATTGTCTAGCTAAACCGCTGTCGTGTTTCTCTTTCAGTAGTTTATCTCCCATTGAGCATTTTGGTATGCATAGTTGGCTTCATTTGAATAATAATTCATCTTGGATCAAATATTTTGTCCATGGGATTCTATCTGCCAAAAAAGGATTCTTACATGCCTCAAAAGCTTCCTTAAAATATGAATCTTCTCAATATGTTTCCTTGAGGTGTTCAAACCATAAGGTCTCCACTTGTATTTCTTGTACAATTAAACTCCTCCTGCTCAAAGCATCTGCAACTTTTTTAGCAATTCCAACAATATGTTTAATAACAAAAGTAAAATTTTACATAAATTCTACCCATTTATCATGTCTTTGATTCAACTTTTCTTGTCTAGTAAATAACTGCAAAGCTTGATTATCATTGTACAAGACGAATTCTTTAGGAATTAGATAGTCCCTCCACTTCTTCAAAGCTTGAATAACTGCATAAAGTTCTTTGTCATATGTGGAATACTTCTTCTTGGTGTCATTCAGATTCTCACTGAAATAAGCAACTGGCCTATTATCCTGACTCAAGACTCCTCCAATAGCTAATCCACTTGCATCAAATCTCACTTGAAATGTTTTTCCAAAATCTGCTAAGATCAGAATTGGTTGTTATGTGATTTTCTCCTTCAACACTTTGAATTTTTTTTCATCTTCTTATGTGTAACTAAAATACTTGTGTTTCTTCTTCATAGTGTCCAGCATGGGAGTACATATACCACTGAAATTTCTGATAAAATTTCTATAAAAACTTGCTAACCCATGAAAAATTCTTACCTCAAATATACTTCCTAGTGATGACCATTCTTTGATTTCTCTCACATTTTCTAGATCCATCTTCAATTGATTGGAAGAGATCACAGAACCCAAGTATATGAGTTATTTCTTCATAAAAGATGTTTTCTTCATATTTATTAGCAATTTCTCTGGCTGCAAATTTTCCATCACTGATGTTAGATGTCTTAAGTGTTCTCCATATGTCTTACTGAAGATTAGTATCTCATCCAAATATACTATGACAAATTTTCCTATGAAGTCTTTCAATACTTCATTCATTAATCTCATAAATGTGCTTGGTGCATTTTTCAAGCCGAATGGCATGACCAGCCATTCAAACAATTCTTCATTTGTATTGAATGTTGTTTTCCATTCATCTCCCTCTCTCATCCTTGTTTGATGATATCCACTCTTGAAGTCTATCTTGGAAAAAATAGCTTTCCCCGCTCAAACAATCCATCAAATCACCCATTCTAGGTAAAGGGAATCTATACCTAATGGTGATATTATTGATGGATCTCGAATATGTATACATTCTCCATCCTCCATCCTTCTTTTCACTTAACATAGTTGGTATTGCGCATGGGCTTAGGCTTTCCTTGACTAAAGTTTTATCCAACGATTCTTGGACTTGATTTTTGACTTCCTCATTCTCTCTAGGTGTCAACCAATAATTTTATTTGTTTGGTAAACTAGCCCTTGGAATAAGGTCAATATGACGGATTATACTCCTAATGGGTGGCAATGAGTGTGGTAACTCATCAACTACTATGCCAACACAATTTTCTAACAGTTACTCAATTTCTTCAGGCAAATCATCCAAATAAGTATTTGTAAGAATAACTCTAGGATTCCTCACTATATCAAACTTCATTTCTTTCTCCTTCTTGACTTTATTCAAGAGTTCCTTCCCACTCATGAGAAGTATACTTGAAATAGCTTCCCTCTTTTTCTCTTTGTCTTTTATTGGTAACAACATATGTGTCCCACCATTCTTTTCTAGCGTATAAGCATTCTTCCTCCCGTCATGACTAAAGTTTTTGTCAAACTGCCATCCTCTCCCTAATAAAATATGACATACATCCATAGGAATTACATCACATAATATTTCATCCCTATAACCTCTTATTTTAAATTCAACTTGGCATTGTTGGCTTACCATTACTTTATGTCCTTCCTGCAACCATGATACATTGTATGGGTTTGGATGTGCAGTTGTCTTCAACTCTAATTTCTCCACCATCTCTATGGATACTAGATTGTCAGTGCTCCCATTGTATATGATTACCTTGAAAACTTTGTCTTTCGTCTTACAAGCAGTTCTGAACAGACTTGTTTATTGAACTAGTTCCTCTACCTCCTTCTCTGTTTTAAGGAGAATTTTCCTCATCATGAGGTTCTTTCCCCCTTTTTCTGCTTCTTCTTCCACATGATTTTGTGAATCAGAAATGTATGCTTCTCCCCCTCCCTCTTTGTTTCTCTCAAGACATTCCCAAGACTTGTTTCCTCATTTTCCACATGCATAACACCTAAATTCACCTCCTCTGGCTCTTCCTCTTCCTTTGGAAAAATAGCTTCTTCCTCCATGTTGTCCTTATTTATAACTTCCACCTTTCTTAGGGTGACTATGTTATTTACCAGCTTCATGCTTAGGCTTCTGGAACTTCTCTCTGTTGGTTCCCTTACCTCTGCTTGAATTTCCTCCTCTGTTTTGTTGGCTTTGTTTCCTGTCCATTTTCTCTTCAGCTTTCAAGCCTGCCTTATAAGAATCCTTGACTTTACTAAAAAACATCTTGTTGATCTCCTCTTGTATTTCATATCTCAACCCATTGATATACCGGGCTATGTTTTCATCTTCATTTCCTTCTATCCAACCCTAATGTTCAGTCTGTAAAATTCCTTAGTGTACTCCTTCACTGATAAGATTTTTTGTCTCAAGTTCTGCAATCTTCTGAACATATTTATTTGGTAATACTTTGGGATAAATTTGGCTTTTATCTTGGCTACCATCCTATCGTAACTTTTAATATTCTACTTAACCTTGCATCTTTGTTTGTCTTGCAGTTTCTCCCACCATAGTGTTGCATGACCTTTCAGTCTTGTCACTACATGCTTCACCATCTTGTATTCTTAGATATCTTTGTAATCAAATTACTTATCCATAGAACGTACCCAATCCAACAATTCTTCAACTTCTAAATTGCCTTCATACATTGGTACTTCTATTTTTTCTCTGGCTCTTATTCTTGAAACAATTTGCAATAAGAGGTCTTCTACAACATCCTCTGCCACATCTTCTTCAACCTCTATCTCTTCACTTTCATCATCACTGATATATCCAGTGTCTAGTACTCTTATATATGTTGTTTACATGGCATCCGGTCTCATTCTGATTCACCTCATTTATTCTTCCATTTCTTCATTTTCTCTATGGCTTCTAGGTGGCATGATTCCACTATGTCACCTTCTGGTGCCTACAAAAAAAAATTAAATTTTTGATACCACAAATGATATCAATTTATGTCCTTTCTCCTTTGTCTATTGTCTACAAACAAACTCAATAATCATCTCTGATACCACCTTATGAAGCCCCCTTACTCCCCCGTACGGTTACATGACCTCTTGGTCAAGGATCTCTGATTATTGATTCAA
Organism: Picea sitchensis; assembly: GCA_010110895.2. NCBI lineage: Eukaryota > Viridiplantae > Streptophyta > Pinopsida > Pinales > Pinaceae > Picea > Picea sitchensis. Next base: position 30,377 of record SNQJ01S0148069.1, read on the forward strand.
GCAACTCTCTGAAACCTTGATGGTCTCGATCTTTATCTAAACATAGGCCCTTTCAGCTCTTTGACGCATGTCTTATAACACCCACAACCTTCCCCTTTGAACCTATGAAATATCAGAGTTTTGGACACTAGCTCCTCTTGTGATAAGCCCCTCCTTGATATGACCTTGGGCAATGACCTCACGTGACCAAGCGATTGCAGGTGTGGCCAAAGGTGGTTTGAAATCAAACTACTTTTTGGCTCGCAATTCTCCTCGAGCCTCCATGTGTTCTATCTCCAAAACCGTGGTTTGGATTGTGGTCCACCCTCACATTTTTAAAGTTCGAGCACCTTCGATCCCTGCAATGCGATGGGACTGTCGATATCATGATATTGATAGTTCATATCTGTTCTTTCAAGTTCTACAGATCAAATCTAACCTTCCTAAATCAATGACCATGATTTATTTCATGATCCGAGCTTTGGGAGTTTAAAATCTCAAACCCTGCTTCCTTCATACATCGATATTTTGGAATCGACAATCTGCTGACACATGTCCTTATCAATTAGAGACTCTGCCTCTTCTTCGGGAATTTGACCTTTCAACTAGATCAATGGTCATGTCACCCCTTTCTCGATCAATGGTCAAGATCTCTTTTGGGTCTCTGGACTTCTGAGATCTCAAATCTCAAACTTCACTTCCCCTCGAAGTATGCGGATTCCTATCACGTGTCCTCTTGAATCTGATAGTTGGTGCTTACTTCAGGTCTTTACCCGAAATCCACATATTTATGCCACCTATCCTTTGGATCTGACGGTTGATAATTTCTTCGGGATCTTACCCGGACTGCATAGATTTATGCCACTTCTCCCTTAATCTGGTAGTTATGCATTACTTCGAGACTTTACCCAGAGCCCACAGATTTTCACCATGTCTCTTATGGATCAAACAGTGCAGATTCACTTCGGACGATTTGACACTTGAGATTTCCTTCGGACGATATGATGAATGATATCTACTTTGGATGATCTGGTGGTTGATATTTGCTTCAGCTCTCTGGTTCTCTGAGATTCAGAATTCTCAATTCTCAAAATTTTCTTCCTCCTAAAACTCAATGTAACGACCCCTTCGTTATGTCTATGAATAGCGAAGTTCAATAGGATTTTTTTTTTTCTTTTTAACAATAAGAAATTAACAACATCACCTAATTCATATCAATGCAAAAACACATGACATCATAACTAAGGTGACGCATGATCAGAATATAAACAAACTCTACAATATCATTGCGGAACGAAATTGCAAACCATAATACCAACCAATCTCATCATATTATCACCAATAACAATAATTTTGCCGAATATAAAACTGCTTCCTACTTTACCATTAAAATCATACCGTTTCCACTCGCCCACTTCGGAGACGTCCCTCGCGCTGTGCCGCTTCCCTCGCTCCGTGCCGCTTTCGCTTGCCGACCAAAGAAAGCTCACCGGTACCTCCCAGCC
>SNQJ01S0148072.1:0-23640 GCA_010110895.2 Picea sitchensis
ACTACCTTACCTGTGAAGGATGATACTAGGTAGTCTACCAGTACGATTTTGTCCTGTTGTCTCATTTACGACATGCTATATTGGTGAACATTCCTTATTATCTGCTCGGATGTCTTAAAAATATGTCGAATTACTGTAAAAAGGCTAAAAATCCTGCCCTTTCCCTCACCCATCACCGTCTCGCTCAACAACTTATCCAAAGGGTTTTGCCCAACAAAACCCTCTCCTAAACAACCCACCTATAGATCCCCAAGACACTGTTGAATATCCTGAAAATATTTAGGAACAACAACCACAAAACCCTCCAGACCCTCCGGAAGTACCTAACAGTCTGCCTACATACCCAATCAATCCAATTAACCTCCCTACCATACCAAGCCCATCCCACATCTTACCAGAGTCATCCACTCCTACCGTTCATATCCTTAGCAATGATTCTGAACCAAAAAACTCTCCCTGTCCCATCACTTAGGAAAATCCTCCACGCAAACGAAAGCAAATTCCTCTTTTTCCGCCCTTTTTACAAAGAAAATGAACAAGGACCTCAACAAGAGCAACCACTACTGACATTTCCCCAAACCCCCAACCCATCCGGCTAAAACCCCGTATACCTCCAACCTCCCAAGTTTCAGAATTTTTACCTATTCCACCCACGGGCACTGAAACACAAGAACCAGAGGCCCGGTGTGTTGCGACATCATCCTTTTCAAATCAAGTAGCTGAAACACAAGAACCAACTACTCATCAAGTAGTTGAAACATAAGAACCAGCTACTCATCAAGTAGCTGAAACACAAGAACCAACTACTCATCAAGTAGCTGAAACACAAGAACCAACTACTCATTCAGTAGCTGAAACACAAGAACCAGCTACTCATCAAGTAGCTGAAACACAAGAACTAGCTACTCATTCAGTAGCTGAAACACAAGAACCAACTATAAGTGTTACACAAGAACCAACTACAGCTGAAACACAAGAACCACCTGCTGATATTGTTACCAAGATACAGGAATCAGATGCCCAGGGCGCCGCAACATTAATTTCTCTAAATCAAGAAGATGAAATACAAGAATCAGCTGCTGATCCTGTAGCTGCTCCAAAAGAACCAGTGAGTGCAGCTGTGGCCGTTACACAAGAACCAGTCACCCCTCTTAATATACCCTTGAAATATCAACAACCAAAACCAACAATGGACTCTGTCTTACAAGAAAATGAGTTCCTAAGGTCTGAACTGGAAGCCTACAAGCAAGAGCTAGTCATGGTAAAGGAAGCCTACGAGAAGGAACTTAAATTGTACACCCTAGCTCGCATAGCGACCATGACAGAGGAAAATACAATAGAGAATTAGTGTAGAGAGTATATGTGCAGTCAATGTGGGGACATCTATTATCAAGCAGGCTACAAAGTAATTCAAATTCCAATGCCAGGAGCTTCCCCTGCACCTACGACTTTTGCAGTCAAAGAAGAAAACCCTGCTGTTACACAAGAACACGCAGGACCTTCCAAAATTAAAAATGAACCCTGACCTACAACAATTGTCAAATCTGAAGCCCCTGTTTTTGTTAATAAAGTTGTACAAACATTGCCTATTAATGAATCTGCCCCTCCTAGACAGATCAATACCCACACCTTTGTGAAACATGCCACTCAGACCCTACCTCAACCTATCGCTTGTGATGCTAAAACACAAACTCAACTATGGGATGAGAAGGCAATAATGGACAAATGGAAAAAAGAGCCCGTGTTTACACAGGACAAAAGCCTGCAGGAGCACAGACTACTCTGGCTAAACCATATCTATTCAAGTTGGCAAGCTTTGGAGCAAACATGCCAGGAATCCCATGCCCATAAGAAGCAGAATAAAGAGCTAAAAGGCAAATTTCTCCTGATGTTTGACTTGGCACAAAAATTGTTGGCTGCAAGAAAACCATCCTCTAATTACTCCATGTTCCTCATGGAGCGACTTACATTTTTTCAGATTAACTCAATCAAAGAAGGCAGACCCCATGCAGTGTTAAATCCAACAGATTTTGTTAGAACCTTTGTAGAAGCCTCTGCTATGGATCAACACCTCCTCTGTGAGGTATATCTTCATAATGAGGCCATCCCTGAGAACCGACAACTTAACCTTAACCCTCTTGTTGGTGATATCCAGATTCGGGCACTCACCTCCTTCCTTAACAATCAAATTATATGGTAGGATGACTTCCTAGCTGCCAAGCATAACGAGGATAACCACCTTCTCTGGATACGTCCAGAACCACAAACTGCTGCCACCTTTGTTGCAGAGTATTATCAGTTTTTGAAGAAACCAGGGATGACTCAATACATTCGACAACTACAGACAACAATGCTTCAGGATTGTCAAAATTTCATTAAATCCACAGAGATCGCTTCCCTACAAGCAAATAACATGTTTTGGAAACAATATACTGAGAAAAGACAGGAACACAATCCCTTTAGCCCCACTAATCTTGAGACAACAATCTCCCGGGTACCTAGCTACATCAAATATGTTCAGCAATGTGCTGAAAGCTGGATAGGTTATCAGTTTCATTTTCCTATCCTGTGGATGCCAGTAGAGAAATATCAAGTTCATTATAAGTTGCCCAAGAAGGCTGAAACAACAGCTTGGAAAAGGCTACAACACGTTCAAGGATTCAGAGCTCCAACAGACAACACTTTCCACATCTACTGATTAAGTAACTTACACGCTCAGAGTCGGTATTCAGATTCTGATTCAGATTGAAGTTTCCTGAGGACATGCAACCTTTTAAGTTGGGGGGGATGTTAGGACCCTATAATGTACCTTTTTGTTCACACTTTTTTCTACTATTACATCCTTTTTCCACTCACATTTAAACTTACATTATCACCTTACCCTATCTTTCCAAAGGTATATAACGTCTCTTCTCTTTACTATATGTTTAATTTGTTTTGCATATAATTTTACATTACTCTCATACTTAACCATCGATTCCTTTAGCCCCACCAATCTTGAGACAACAATCTCCTGGGTACCTAGCTACATCAAATATGTTCAACAATGTGTTGAAAGCTTGATAGGTTATTAGTTTCATTTTCCTATCCCGTGGATGCCAACAGAGAAATATAAAATCCATTATAAGCTGCCCAAGAAGATCGAAACAACAGCTTGGCAAAGGCTACAACACGTTCAAGGATTCGGAGCTCCAACAGACAACACCCTTCCACATCTTCCATTATAACTTACACGCCGAGTCTGTGATTCGACTCGACATCTTCGGATTGAAGTTTCCTGAGGACATGCAACCTTTAAGTTGGGGATGTTAAAGGACCCTATAATGTACCTTTGTTCACACTTTTTCTACCATTACATCCTTTTTTCCACTCACATTTAAATTCACATTATCACCTTGCATTCTATCTTCCAAAGGTATATAACGCTCTTCTCTTTACTATATGTTTAATTTGTTTTGCATATAATTTTATATTACTTCCTCATACTTAACCATCGCATCGTAAATATATAAGTGCCGGAACAGCTTCACCGCATTATCGCTATCGCTTAGTCTGGTCGTAAAATGTTAAGAGCACCTGTCCTGGTCGGAACAAACTGTGGGTCTACAGGATACGTAAAACATCAACTCACATAAGAGGAAGTTGTTACACTCTCTGTTGTCTACGATGCCGAAACAACAATTCACACAGTTAAAGAAGTTATACACCTCCGTATTCACGATGTCAGTAAAACAACAATTCAATACCAAAGAAGAACTGCTGGCACCTCCATGTTTTATGCTGAAACAACAATTCACACAAAGAAGAAGTTGTTACATTGACCACAAAATGTACCAAGCACCTTGAGATAGAATTAACCATCGCTGCTTCTTGAGACCACATTGCTAAAACAATGTGAATCAAGAACCTGCTATCGGAACAACCCACGCATTTGCGACATGTCAAAACAAGAGGACAACAATAGTAACAAGAAGATAAAGAAAGATTAGCTACACCAACCGTAATGTACTAACTCCAACTATTGTAATAGCATTTGTTACGGGAGACCAGGATACCCTATTCCAGTATAGAAATCGAATCTGACTAAGAATAGATCCGGGACAAAAGCACTTGTAATTTGATGATCAATTGTATAAAGGGGATTCTCCCTCTTTAAATAAGAGGAAATCATCATTAGAAAGTGACTTTTCTTGGCTAAGAAAGGAAATTACGAGAAGGACATGTTTTTACTCGCATTAATAGTAACATGATAATGTTTGGATGCATGAATAAATATTGACTGGCATTTTTCTCTTCTTGTTCAGTGGAATTTTGTGAGAAGGGAGGGACCACCTCTTCACAAGATTCACCCATTAGCTGTAGTGTTAGTGTTATTTCTGCTCATGCCTTGATTAAATTTTTTTTTTCTCAAAACACTTCTATCAACTCCTCAAGCTGTTGAAACTCATACCTTGACATTACATTGTTTTCATATATAATTCATGCTTGGGTAACCATTAATCATTCTAGTTAGCAACTTTGCTTGGTGAATTTATGAAAGACTTGATAATCAGAAACAGGTGTTGAAGATCCTTCTTGGGGAATAGGGTCTTGTTCTGTAACAGAGATAGTTAGCATTCAAAGTGTGTCAATCATTTGGATTAGTAATGAGTTCATGAAAGTGTGATGATCGTAAATAGGTGTTGAAGATTCCTGCTTTTGGGAATATGGTCCTATTCTCTATTACAAGATAGCTGGTCTTTTCCTTTTGTAGTGGTTTGAATGATTTCTTTCCTAGGTTTTTATCTCTTAATGTAATCCAGGATCTTCTGATACTATTTCTTTAAAATTTGAATTCTACAATAGGTAGGTTTCTTTTCCGTAATTCAAAGTAGAACTCTTTCAGTTTGTTCAACGCAAGGTGTGATTAATGTATTTTACTACAACTCTAAGTTAATTTTGGAATTGAGCATATATAATGTAAAGACTACCTTTGAAATAAACAGACTTCTGTGGGCTGACAATTTATGTAGCACTTGATCGCTTAGTTAAATAAGCAATTATAGTGACCAACAATGCATAACTTTTACTTAATTCTCTGCTTCTAGTTTCCACTCAAGATAAATATTCATAGCTTTAACATTGTGCTAAATTATAGTTTGTCAACCTTATTAGCTAGTACAACCGGCTTTACATAACCAATATCTACCACATCCCAAACATCTCAGACCTAAAGCCATTATGTAGTTTCTCACGTAACTTCCGTGTAGCAAAGCCTGTTCCATTGAAAAAGTCTTATTGTTGAATTTCCTTCATGGTTTGACATGTTTAAGCACTAGGATCTACCTTTAAATAAAATGCCTCACTACCAATTGTTGGACAACCGAGGGGGAATACTTGTTACCGCAGCTTAAACAATTATGCTTATTTTAACTTCTTTACAAGGCACTCAATTATAATCACAATAATGTAGGGAATTAAGCAATAGACCATTCAGCATCATCTACACATATGAGATACACAGAGACGATATTTCCGAGGAAACCTATATAAGGTAAAAAGGAAACTTCTCTCATATGATAAGTAATCTTACATTATTTACATTATCATACATATGAGCAATTCAAATCATAATGAGGCTATAACCTTTGTTTTGCAAGATGCTACTTGTCGAGAGCACCAACTGTTTCTCTTCTAGTAATCAACTAGAAGGAAGCACCAACTCCCTAGTTTCTAGCACCAACTAGAAGGAAAGCACTACTCATGATTTCTAGCACCAAACTGAAGGAAGAACAACACCGGTTTAGCAACCAACGAGATGGAAGTTACAACTTCCCGTGTTCAAGCACTCACTTGAACCTTTGAGGAAACCAATCCTCCCCTGTACCTCCACCCTGGTTTATGAGTATGAATTACTGAAACTTATTACTTTGATATGGTGTTCAACAACAACTTACCAGCCTCATCACTGTTTTGCAAGATTCCACTGCTATGTTTTCTTCACTGTCTTCCTACACACATCCATTGCACTTTTCCTCGTTTCCTTTCTACCTATTGTTCTTTTTCAACACCATTTCCATTCAGTGCACCTTTTGTCTTATGTCCATTTCACCTACCGTGACTCCACCTCCTTCTTCACACATGCATCACTCCCAATGTAAATGTCCCCACCCTTCTTTTCCACATTCTTATACTCCCCAGAGACTCTTGTGCATACTTTAGCGCAATGGTTCTACTTCCTCTGCATCTCGAGTTCTCTGCCTCCTCCTCATGGAAACTCTTAAACTTCTCGCTTGTTAAGCCCATCTGTCCATCATCACTGTGTGTCATGATCAAATTCCTTCACATCACATGTAGTTGAGATTCTTCATCTTTTGTTGCCGTCAACCTCAACGTATCTATCACAATTTAACGGCTCCAATGCTCTTCCATCCGCCACAGCCTCCATGAACCATCTTTCTTCCCACTGTAGATTCTCGCGGACCCTTCTCGGGCTCCTCTAGAAATCATTAATAAAGTCTCTTCGAGTCCCTCCCCGGGTAGACCCATCAGTGGTTTCTAGCAGCTACAATGAGAAGTGCTACAAGAGTCTCCGATCTCTTCTCGGGCCATCTACACCATTGATTAAATTTCCAACTAAGGCTCATTTCTAGACCTTGACACTTGATCACCGTAGGAGAACTGAGTACTTCTCACCCCGTGAAACTCCTAAAAGGAGCTTGTATTCACTAACTCTTTCCCCATCTTTCACTGATGTGACCAAGGGCTGTGAACACAGAGCCTTATTCAACAACTGTATTTGGTAATTTCACGTTTCGGCATTTCCGCATTTCAACACTCTTGGTGGTGAAGTGTTTCGACACTTCAACTCCTGTGATTCTAACCCTAAATGGAGCTCTACTCAATGGTTCGGCACGATTTTCATTTAGGGCGACCAAGATTTCGGTATTCCTTTGTTGAAATACCTTGACATCTCCAACTCCCGTGATCCCAAATCAATGGGTATGTAGTCGATTTCGCGATTTTGGGACTCTGATGAAGAGTTTCAAATTTGACTCGTATCCTCGAACTACGGTATGCGGAGTCTTAATACTAGACTTTCGAGTTTCGTGACTTTCAGACTCTTTATGATGAGAGCCTTTGTTATTTCCATCTCCCAGATCCAACTCCGGTATCCAATACTTGAAATGAGTCGATCTATGGTACACGATCTCCTTCGAACAAACGCATCATTGCGCCATTTCAGATTTTGCACTTCTACATTAACTCCATTGATGAGAGTCTTGACATCTCCATCTCCCATTTATTACTGCGGTGGTGCACCTCGCTTCGTGTTTCTAGGATTTCGTAGATTCTAACTTCGACTCCCCGATGATCTATCCAGGACCTCTATTCCCAGATCCTAAACTCCCAGAGTTGAAACTTCCTGAGCTACGCGCTTTGTTTAGAGATTTCGGTTTCTCACAGATTGCATCTGGGACACTCCGTTGGAGAGTTCTCTACCTTGACTTCTCCATATCTCTCCAGAATCAAACTCAAATGGAGTTCTGTTGTGGTGCCTATTATTTTGGGATTTTCTGTGGTTTCGTGATGTCACCTTGTTTCAAAGAGAGTGCTAGTTTCTCCCGATCCAACTTACCAGACCTTCCGCCTCATCCGACGCTCATCAGAAATCAATGAGATCCATCGCCTTCCTCGATCTTGTTGAGCTTGCTCACATCATCTTCCCAAAAATACCTCTAGAGCTCCACCCGAACATCCTTCCTATACTCAAGATATCATTGCATTTAAGCATCAATGACAAGAACAGTCTTCCCGTAAAACATGCCAACATAGAATAATTTGACATAGACTATGTCTTGGAAGAAGAAACACAAGTAAATATTACGACAGAAGACACCTAAGGAAATTTTGGAAAGCCTTACTATGATACCTCATAGGAAGGATAGGTTTGTTTAAGGGAAAAATGATAACCTTCCATGGAAGAGTTACTAATGTACCCATCATTATTCGGTGGAACATCACTCAAAGAGGAATTTGAAGTCATTAAGTTTGTTATCAACAAACCCCCTTCCCAATTCTTTGTTAGGTAAGACTTGGATTGAGAAGGATAAGATCATAAGGAAATCGCAGGAAGAAGCTACGGAGAATAAAAAGCAAGAACTAAGGGTTTCATAGCTAGAAAAATAGATCTAATTAATAGAAGAACAAGAGGATAAGTCAGCAACAAAAACAAAGTAACAACGCAGGAGGGACAGAAGAAAGAGAATCAACCGGCCATGCTGAAATAATACAAGAAGGATTGAAGAAACTATCTATGCAAGAAATAAGCATATCCACCCAAGAAGTGTTAAGGAAAGAGATATTAACTTCATCCCTTTGAGGACACCTCAACGTTGAGCGAAGACACTATTCTAGGGGAATATAAGAATAAAATGGAAAGAGGATTCCATAAATAGTTAGAGAGACTCAGATAAAAAAAATGAAGGCAAGGAAGCTCAATAAAAAGAAAGCTAAGCTGGAAAAGCTATAGTAGGAACTAGAGAACAAATGGAAGACTTCACAAACTAGAACCTTGTAGGAGGAAGGTTCACAGGATTTGAACCTCATTGGAACGATGGACCATGTAGAATGGGACTTTTCCCTAGCAAAGCTATATGACCATTTGAGGCACCTCGTCTGTTAGGACGATGCTCTAAAATGGTTAGAAAACACATTTATGGTGGATGGACCGCTTTTCGACGTTGAGACCGCTTCATAATAGAAGATATATTCACATTGGATGGAAGCATTCCTCGTCATTGGAAGAATTCGAGCACGAGGCCTCACTTATTTAACACATGTCGCATCTCTACCAAGACCACATTTTTCTACCCATGATTAACTAAGCCAAGAAGAGAATTTTCTATGTGTCGATCTGTGTTATCTAAAACTAGACCCCACATATCCATTTGTCTACCCTGCATGTCCATTTGTCTACCCCAACCTGTCTATTTAAAAGTTAGAATGTCAAGAAAACCAAGTGAATTAGAGAAGTCTGTCAAGGAAGTCCTCAAGAATATAATGGTCGACAAACCATGACCGGTTTCCGTGCATCGCCACTAGGGGACTCGCTGGTGATTCCCTTGACCTGGTGTTGTTCGGGTCAGGTCAACCTCGACAGCAATGAAGTAAGCACCACGTTGATCTCGCTAATGTGAAGTAGATCCCATCCATCCTACCAAAGCAGATCCCACCTTTGGTTGGCGTTTTTAACCGCAACAACATCCCACAAGAATTCGAGTACACATTGATCAACACATACATCCAGAAGGGGATACACATAGTTCAAACAAACCAGGACAAGATCGCAACACTAAAATTCAGTGACTTCAACCTAGGATATAGAAAGAACTATGCTATTCTAGCACCCCAATCGCCACTTGAAAAATCGCCTCAACTGGAATAAGCCTCACCTCATCTCCCAACAATGGATTAAGGGACTGGCGCAACCCACCATGCTAAATGTGATGAAGATCTCCCATTTTGGCCACCACCCAGAGGTTAACACTTGCGTTAAAAACTCCTTCTGTCGTGCTATCATGGAAGATACCCATGGCTCCCATAGAATAATTATCATCGCGTGGATCCGGGAGTTAATCCACCATATCACAGATACATGAAGGGAATTCGGACCAACAGCTTTATCCGTGAAGGCTCAAACCGCCTCAATAAAGCGCATCAAGGAAGCTTACCGAGAAGTAGAGAAAGGAAAGCGAAGTTACAAGGTACCCTCTATACAGGATGCATGGCGTAGTGTGCCTTGTTTTCCAACTCATAGCTGGCAAGTTTGTAAGGAAGAACCGCCCACATAGGTCATCGGGTTCATGGTGAACCTCACAGAAAAGTGTGTGGAGGGCATGGTAAAGATGATCCGAAGCGATACCTCATCAATGAACTAGAGAAATATTGCCACAAAGCCCAGGATTTGGGATAAGTGAATTCCACTTCATCTTGATAATCATTTTGATCACATTTGTCACTTGAAAAATGCCTAAAGGAGCCACCTTCCCAGAAAATCGAACCATCGGAGTCATTGGCCACTCGGTTTTCAACCTTGTGGTAAACCAACGACATGAAGAAGCAATTGCATCCCAATGCCATATTTCATGCATACTACCAACAATTGAAGGTTTCCATTAAATCATTTATGTGCATGACACCACGCACTCTTGCAACCAATACACATTACAGCCCTTATAGCCAACTCCACGCGAATACACACATTTCCCCATCTACATCAATCGCTGGCCGAAAGATGAGAACTGTGAAGAGTTACGTACCATAATCGGGCAAGCTAACATATAGAAGAAATGGAGCAGATACTAAAGGAATGGCCGTGAGAAATTTCTTGTACCTATCGCTGATGCAAAACTCTTAGACACCAACACCATAGGAATCCCCATAGTCACCCGGTTATATGTCAAAATTCAAAGGGGAAAGAAAAAAGGAGGAAGTCCGTGATATAGAGAGTGATGAGGAAGACAACGCCTGGGCGATAATGGGTCCGCCTCTCGCCGAGGAGGAGGAGACAATGAAGCAGATGGAAAAGGAGGAGAGGATGAGCAATAACAGATAGAAGAGAAAGGTTTCTCCAAAGAACCTTCAGCAAGGAAGAAGACACATGCTAACAAGCCCCAGTTAGAGGCCACGCCATTGAGGATGATATCAATCAATCATGGAGATATGGAGGACGCTTCCAAGGACATCTTGCGTAGATATGGAGAGAAGAAGGAAAATATATATGGAAGGGGCTTCCAGGAAGGAATTAGCTGAACACATCAAGATATTTGTTTATCCACAGAACGCACCGCCTTCCTTGTCACAGAGTATAGAATTGGGGGATGAACCAACCCAAATAAGAAGACTTTGCGATGCGACATAAGCTTGAATTCAGAGAATATAGGAAGGGAAGGAGAAGGCTATATAAGCCTTGGAAACAAGAGAAAGATGAATCCCATAAATACCACGCAGTAGCTGTATAGTGTAGCCCCTATGAAAGTGAGAGAGAAGAATTTTAGGTGATTCTTTAGGAGGAAAAATGCCAGCTATAGATAGAAAAGGAGAAGTTGATTGTAGAGTGGGCTGCTATCAAATGAAGCTGTGAGTAAAGCATGTCACTCTATTCCAGTCTTGGCATAGGGAGGGGTAGGTCGAGGTCATGAATCTCAATCGAGACCCTCCAACAACTTTAGGATATGATAACTGAACTAGAGGCCCAAGCAAGACTGAACCCGCTAGAGGTGTGCTGCGGACCGCAGGGGTAGAGATCGCTAAGAACACACCAAGAATCATATACCCCACCTTTGAATGTAAACAACTAAGTGATAGAATCACACAAACATATGAAATCCTCACAGAGGATCCAGAGCTAAAGAAGATAGAAGTGCGCTACGGAGGCACAAATATTAAGCATTTTTCGCAGGAACGCATGTGCCCACCCAGAAAGAATGAAGATCCCGTGAGAAATGCACGCACATAAAGCATTACTGCCATCTAGGGAAGGGTAATTAAAGTCACACTTGTCGCAACCCTCAGGCAGGATGAAGCGCGTAAGGTGCCCAGCATCGGATGGACATGGCTCTAATTGGACCAGCTGGGCGGGCCCCACTGCTATAAACGCCCTGGAAGCAGTATTTTGCATGCATCGACGACGGAGCTCACTCAAGGTGGAGGTTCGGGGTAGCCAGTCGAGGCAAAACTGAAAGTTAAGACTGGAAGGGCCTTCAGCCAAACATTGACCAGCTTGAGTGAATCTGGACGGTCACACGTGGAGCGTTGCATCACGCCCCAACGCCTATAGCCTGGCCACTTGGGTCCACCCTTTGAAATTTCCAGCCACACCACCCGGTGGTCGGGTGACCGGTGGATCTCCACTGCGGGGCTGCGGACCTAGTAAGGGTTCTCATGGTTTTGTAATGGGTTTATGGGATGCCCGTCCACGGGCCACCCATGATTAGAAATTCACCGCATCTGCGCATAAATAAGTAAGAAATGTATGGCATAAGCTCGAGCGTCATGGGAGATATGCAAGTAGCTTGAAACGAATTTTTCCGCCAGGAATGCACGCAGGAGTAAGGCCTCATGCTTCATAGAGAATTGGATCCGCAGTTCTTTGACCTTAGTTTTGAAGGAGGGATTTGGTGCTCAAGTACTTGTGATTCTGTCCTATGCGAAGATTAGCTTCGTGGCCAGTACAAAGATGGAATGAATGTAAGATTCCAAACAACACAAAGCAGCGCTAAGGCCAGGACGTGAGCTCCAGCTGACCTGGGTAAATCCACGGTATCTTGTGTGTCTTCACTACCAGCCGTTTTATAAATCATGCAGCGCTTTGATTATTAGCAAAGGACAGATAGATCCGTTTGTTAAGCTTAGTGCTTAGCCAGCCATGACAAATGAACGTTAGATCTAATGCAAATGCTGCGTCGATATAGTCAGCTTATTGTTACCGGGACCACCTATTCTTAAAAGGCCTGTAATGTTAATAAGATTAGGAAACTAACACATTCCATATTCTAAGTAAGCATTTCTAAGTGTTAATAGAATACCCTGTGAAGTGTTATTATCATAGATCTGTGTCCCAACTTGGTTACAGACACCTGCGTCCTGTAAGCCCCCCTTCTTCTACCTCGGGTGAGACTTCTCCTGCTTCACAGGTGTCACCGAAAGGGCCAGTAGTCGGGGTTTTGTTGGTGCATTGTTAAGCATTGAACCCCGAGTTTGCCCTTGTGCCAACAATAGAATTACTCCCGAAGTTCTCAGATCGATGGTCTAGAATAATCCTTATGCAATTTTCACTATGATGATATCTTATACGATGATATCTTTCTCTTTGATCTTGATCTGATAGTGTGGAGTTAATCTCTTTTTGAATGGACAATTCTTGCTTATCTAGAGACTAAAAAAAAATTGACGATCACGACTTAATCAATTATTGAGATGAACAGTTCTTGTTCACTCCAAGACTCCAGGTTACTATAATTCTGGAGTAGGACAATTCCTTTGGAGGTTTACCTACCGAATAAGTCATAAAGCTGCAGTGCCCACTTGTTGTGAGTTAACTCTTTATGCTTAATCTATTTTTACACTATGCTTGATCAATGATTGAAAATGCTTCCGAAGTATATCAACGTTTAGCGTTACTTCACAATTTCGACCTTTTTGACGATGGATGATAAATGAAGCTTAGATATCCCCGAATTTAGTAATCCTGGAGTGACATGGCTTGTTGACATCACTGTTAACACGACACTAGTTGAGTGGATTCCATGTGTCCCCTTGATTCATGACTTTCATATACCAAGTGTGCCAACTGGACCTTGATACTTGTAATCTGTTGATTGGTCCACATGTCATATTTGTATTACTACGTGTCTCATCCTAGCTCAAAAGGAATATTCTTCGATTCTTTGTCTTTGGAGGGATGCCACTTCCACATTATTCATCTCTTCGAACAAATGGTATCAAATAGAATATTCTTTTTCAATACTCTGATTTCAGAGTGTTATAACAACTATTCTCCACTGGATTATGAACACTTTCCTCCGAACACCAATTAATAGTCACCACGTGTTATGGTCTTTCTAGACATCGAATAAAAGGTATCGATGAGGAATATTCTATTTCGATACTCCGATTTCAGAGTGTTAAAACAAATCTTCTTCACTGGACTCCGAATACCTTCCTACGAACATAAATCAATAGTCGTCATGTGTTACTTCCAAATTCATCAATCATGATCACCCTGAGTTAATCTCCACCGTTGGTCTAGTCCCTCTTCAGACCTACTTTGTCTTTATCTAATGCGCTCTTTCTTGATCCGAATAACCCACAAACCATTGATTTACCTTGCTATTGATTGGTCATTATTTTCTTCGGGACTTCGTGCCTTTTGCCCTGCTTATCCTACATGATTCAGACTTCTTTTCGTCGGAGTGGTCAATGTAAAAGTTGACTGCTTGATTCAATGGTTGAGATCTCACTCGTAGGGATCTTAGATCGACAATCTGCATGAGTTCATTTAATCCATGACTCTGGAATATTTGTGGCTTACCCTATCCTTCCACTAAAATCGATCGAATGGTTGAGAATTCACCCGAAGCCCCTCCTTGATCTAATGACTGGTGAGATGTCATGACTTCGTGATCCTGCCTTGTCTCCAATATTCACTGAAGTGGTGAGGTGCCAAAGTTCTTTTGTCCGCTACTTGATCCAGTGGTCCATATTTCTACTTCTTTAGATCTGATGGCTGAGATTTAATCCTTCCCAACCTTTGACTTCACCTCGATCTAACAATCCTGGATTCCTCCTAACCCCTTTGGATTTATACTTGGATTCCAACTGAACCAAGATCGTTGATTTGTGCTTTTGGTCAGCGATCAACGATTGTCATATCTGCCGACTGTAATAGAGTTTCCTCACAGTTCTGAGGGTATTCTCCATTTGATCCAAATAACACTTCCTTAAGGTACTCCTTTTCTTGAGCTTTCCTTCTACCTTTCCAAAGGTATTAACGTTTCATGCTTTGATCTCGTGCAACCTAATACATCTCCTCTCCTGAGATTTAGGTTTATACTGGATTCCTTTACACCTCGTGCTATGTCCTCTGCACAACCTACTATGTTATCTCTCCCGAGCCTTAGGATCTCAAAGACATATAATGAAAATACCATATTGATCTTCTTGACATTGATTCCAACACCATAATACCATGTCCAACATTGATCATATTGGCCTTCTTTGAGATCAATTCCAACACCATAACACCATGTCCAACATTCTCCCCCTTTGGCATTGATGGAAACAAAGTAAAACCCATTATTCAATCTTAACTAGATTTTACTTATCATTCTCCCCCTTTGACATCAATGACAAAAGGGATGTTTCCTTGCTCCCTTTAGGGTGACACTCCCATGAGGTAATTCTCCCCCTGTATATAAGTCTCTCCCCCTTTGCACAAGGGATATCACTATGAGGCAATGTTGGTGGCATGCTTACCAATTATATCTCTGCTTGAAATCATGTTGCTACAACCAATCATGGGAAGAAGAATAACTCCCCCTATCTTCTCTGCAAGATGAACAATATTCTACCAATGCAATCTACTTTTGTTTCAAATACTACTGTTCAACTGGAACATAGATCAACTGTTCAATAATTATCTTCTCTTCCTATAATGATCCTTGGACCTGTCCATGCATCAAACATCTAAACTCATGCCACACCATACATCAAATGTATTCCAATCATACATACTATCTCATGCATCAAACATGAAGCAAAAGATATGTCAAGAAATATGTGCCAAAAGTGAACCAAGCATATATCAGGATCATCAACAAGTGCCTCTATCAATTTACCAACAATGTGCCTTAAACAAGTGTCATATCACACATGATATGCCTCTATCATAAGATATATCAATGGAGCTCACATATGTACCAGCCATGTATCATGACAAAAATGCGTAAGAAACCATTCACATAACTTCACTGAGAGAATACATAACCAACACTGTTCCTTGGCAGGTGAAAACCTTCATCAAACCATGCTTCTTTCAATGATGCTAGTTATCTATTGAGCCTCTTCATTCTTTTGTGCTCCAATAATCATAGGGGTATCAACAAGAAAAATCTTAAGTATTCCCTAATTCCTCCTTCCTTTCTTTTGTTTATTTTTTTGTTGAGGAGGAGTTTTTAGTAGATCATCAAAACAATGTTTGAAAATTTCCAAGATTATCATTGCTTAATTATTCTGGTTGATCTCCTATTGAAATTTCATCATAATCATCATTTTTTTGTGCAACAAAATATTCTTTATATTTTTCTTGAGAATTTCCTTTTCATTTTCCATTTGTTGGGTAATGGATAATTTATTTGCAGGACATTATCAAGTTCTGTAATTGTGTCACTTTTTTCTTTAAGAGTTTTGTTTTCTTGAGCTTGAACTACTTTATATGCATTAAGTTTATTTCCATATACCTTATCATACACTTAATCCACCATTCTCCTATTGTCAATTTTATTAATTTCAGGTGCAATATCTTCATCATTTTTCTTCGTTTGTACTATAGCTTTTCTTCTCCATATATTCTTATAATTTTCCTTAATGCTGGAGATACTTACCTTCATGTAATACTTTGGCAATCTACATTCACTATATTCATGACCATAGTTGTTTCATTTGTAAAATTCAACATTGTAGTCTTGTAAGGGAGAGAAGGATTTATTATTTCTTCTTTTTGCATTATTCTTATTGTTTTCATATCTTTGAACATTTCTTGGATTGCATTTTCTATAAGCTTTACAATGTATTGCTTTATGTCCAAAATTATTGTAGGAATAACACCATCCAAGGAAGATATATTGATTTTTGTTAGAGGGATTCCTTCTGATGATTCTATTCTTCTTGTCATCTTTTTCTTTAGTAGGGAGTGCTGATTTCTATTTATTTGGGACAATCTTCAATGGTATTGTCCTTGCCTTGTTTTATTCTCTTCTTAAGGAGTTCTTAAGAGCATATGCATAGATGTTTGGTTGTTTGTCATTCTTCTGTTATGTAGAGGGATCATATCCCAATCGCGTCTTATCATTTAATGATCTCTTACTGCTAAGAATGTTGTTCAAGATTTTTGAGTTATTTTCAAATTTAGACTGAATGTCTTCTTTTTCTAGTTTCACTTTTAGTTGAATTATTTCATCTTCCAATATCTTACATGTTTGTTGTTTTTCATTGAGTGCCTTATTCAATATTTCTTATTTTCTTTTGGTTTCTTGGAGTTGGGTTTTTAACTCAATAATCATTTTTTCTGAATCACTAATGGTTTTGGAAACCTCGTTTTCTCTTGATTTTGTAACTTCTTCAAACTTTAGAAGTTGTTTCCTTAGTAACGTGTTTTGATTTTTAGATTTTCTTAGTTCTTCAATTGCACAGATAAATTCTTCCTCAAGGTTCACTTCTTCTTCATATTCTGAATTATTATCATCTTGAGTTTTCATTCCCATAAATAGAAGCTCTGGCACCTCTTCTTGACTTTCTTCATATGAGCTATTGTCTTCTTGGGTAAATAAAGTTTTCTTCTTCTTGTAGAAATGCCTTTTATCTTTGGTTTTTCTCTTCTTCTGATATTTGAAAGTTCTTTCATCATCACTTTCCTCTTTCTTAGGATAGGGACATTTGTTAGTAAAGTGTCCAATTCTGCCACAATTGAAACATTTGAAGTGTAACTTTCCTTTATATTTTCCAGATCCTTTCTAGAGTTTCCTTATAAAGTTGGCCTCTTCTAAATTTGATATGTTTGACTGATCTTCATTAGACATTTGTTCTTGATTCTTCTTTTCTTTAGAAGCCTTACAAATTGTTTATCCTTTTGATGGTTTTTCCTGTCATGTCCTCATCTCATACACTGTAAGAATTCCATGGAGCTCATCTACTGTGAGTTTTTCAAGGTCTGGTCTTTCTTCAATTGTAGAAATCTTGGCATCTTACCTCACAGGTAATGATCTTAATATATTTTATACAATGGGTTTGTCTTTAAGTTATTCTCCAAATTCTTTGATTGAGTTAACTACCTCATCTACTTTATGAAGATATTCAACAATGTTCTCTTCTTCTTTTATTTTCAAATTTTTTATTTGAGCTCTGTAGATTTGTAATTTGGATTCCTTGACTTTGCTGTCTCCTTCATATATAACCTCCAGTTTGTCCCAGATATCCTTAGCTAACTTACAATGCATTACCTTCACAAATATAGGATTTGTTAATCCTCCTAGAATGACATTGACTGCTCTTGAGTTTTCACTACAAATCTTCTTTCCTGCAGTATCTCTGGGTGGAGTAGTTGGGTGCAGTGTAACCAATATCCACAGATTTCCAAACATAAAAACCAAGGGCCAACTGTTATAAGGAAAATATCTCTATGTCTAGGGTAAACCACAACAGACAAAAATAACTGCAGAAATCAACTCTATCCCAAAAACATGCTATATAAACCAATATGAAAGCGAGATAAGAAAGAGGCCTACCTCGTCTAGATGTTCGATGAAGTCCACCATTGAGCACTTTGATCCAAAGCTATATACCTGCAACTAGTTCTCAACAACCAAGACAAGAAAGAATATGGTGATAATATAAAAGGTTAGCACATTATATATCATAATCCATTAATATACATAACAAATACGCCCATGGATAATAACTCAAATATTTGCAAGATATCAATTGGAAGGGAAAGGAGTATTTCTATTAATAAATGATCAACAAAAGTGAAAATATTACAGACTTCCATGTTGGCATGGTTCAAAACTGAGAAACTAAGTTCCTTCTAACTGGGCCTCCACTACTTCAATCCTCCACCAAAGGCAAGCTCATAAGAGAGAAACAATGAAGTTCTTAAACAATAAGGGAAGAGCTTGGGGGCTGAACACTGTGTTCAGACTTAAAGGACAAAGGGATGCAGACTCAATATGAAGTAAATAATTTCTCCAGAGTAACTTTGCTCTCAAAGTTGAATTCTTTCTCCTTCTTTGATAGCTCGGAATTGGCCCATTTATAGCCTTCAAAATGGAACTGATGGGCAGAGTCAGAACGTTTCTAGTATATGGAAGGCCAAGGATCATAGATCTCCTATTGTGACATGGAAAACCGAAATTAATTTTCATTTTTTGGCACAAATATCGATGTACGTGGGCTGTAGTGGAGCAGCCTGCGTAAACGCATGATGTATAGTAGGAAAGATGCATACATGTGGAAAAATATGTATTTTTGGCTCTGGATTTTACAAATAGAGATAATAAGTCTGCACGAGGAAATGGAAAAAGGCCTTCTGTTCAATATTTCATAGGGTGAGGAAAATATTGCTATAATAGATCCCCCCTAATGTGTGATGTCAGAGGAGTATCTGCGATGGCTGAAATACATTATAAACAACCCAGAAGTGGAGTGATGGGGAACTAACTGGAAGAATTAGTTGCTCATTACATTCTACACTGACTTTGCATACATGGCTGCCAATAAAATTACACTGCAGTTCCATGTGAAAATATACCAAGCAAGTGTCTGTGGCCATGGATAGGCAAATACAAATGCGGTTACATGCCAATAGCTATCATAGTCACGAACAAGGCCGAGTAGAACCAGTCTCAAAACCAATATGAAGATATCTGTATACAATGGAGTAAAATATGATCTCCCATGATGATCCAGGTGGATATCAATGGCCACCCACCTTTTCCAATTGGCTCAAAACAATTTTCTGGCAATTTTAGTAATTTACTATTTTTATTAGTTTTTCACTTTCGGAGCCGTTTTGAGGCCCTAAACGATGTTTTTTGGGAAAATGGTGAGACATATATAAATTACTTCAATATTACTCCCAAAATGAATCTCCTCAACGATACCTTTCCAACGGGCTATCATACACCTAAAACGAAGATCGTATGCAAAAGTTACGACCCCGGGAAGTTGATGTACTAACTTAGCCAAACGGGGCCCACATGACTTTTGGCGCTTCATCTCCTAGGGTTAGGTTTTTGGATGTCTAGGGTTTTTGGCATTCCTGTTTATTGTAAAAATGCCTTCATATCCTTATTGTAATCATCTTCTTGTGAATGAGCGCAACCGTCACATCTCTTCTCAGAGATAAGCCGCCACCATTCCAACAAGCTTGTTTCCACTGGATTTTATAGTTTCAGCTTATTTCCTTATTGAATAGAATATTAGTTTTACTGTATATTTGTTATTTTGTTTTAAGCACTTGTTAATAATCTGTAGTCATTTTTTTCTACTCATAAAATCCGAATCACATGATCACTGAAGTCATATAGGTACTGGTCCAATGAAAAGGAAGCAACAACTCAGGAAAGTTGTGGCCACATGGTATTGTCTTCAAGTCTTATACACAATCCTCCAAGGGTGCAAGTATACATCATGTGAATAAAGGAGTTGAGATCGAACACAATGAGACATCATTTGATTACCGGTCATTGAGGTATATCATTAACAAACACAAAACATCCTACCGATAATGAAAGTAGGTATCAAGGCACCAAGTACATTCTTACAAGTGTGAATAGAGGAGTCGATGTCGAACACCTGAAGAATCCATCGATCAAGATACATTGATGTATTCCCAACTGCGATGGAGAGAGAGCCTACCACTAATGATTGCAAGCCTCAAGGTACTCATAAGACTCTAGGTCCCGTTTCTAGAATAAATGGGTTGAAGTCGATGGAAAGAGACCCACTGAAAGGAGAGCATTAAGGCATCTCTCATCAGTCAGCACGAGGTACAAAGAAAGAGCTTCATGATTTGGTGGAAATCATAAAAAGAACATGTTCACGAACCGATAACCCTGTGCATCTTTCGCGTGCGCCAAGTTCAAGTGATACACAAAAAAGACCCTCTGAATAGAAGCCAATGATGAAAACTACTGAAAAAGGCGAGGAAACCACTAATAAGGATAATGGAATCCAAGAAACTACACAAATCCCAATGTTTGAATATATGCCTTGCCGACGAACACAAGGGAAACCACCAAGTCAATGAACAATGATGAAGTGTCGACTGCTGGGTTCAAGTTTACCTACCGATGATGCAAGTAGGACCAGGGTGCATGATAGGACTACAATACCATGTGACTCGGAGACAAACTAAGGGTATGGCTGACATGAAAAGTCAAAATTTCTGAGAAGTGGCTGACACAGGTTGATAGAATTCCTTTGAACAAGAGCATGAGACATATGGAGGACTCCGACAGCATAGCCCTGATGATGAAACCATGAGATGCAGGAGGCATCGATAAAACTCTCTATAGGGACTGGAAGAGTAACCAGTCAATAGAGAAGACTGTGTAACAAGCTCAACTTCCTAAGGCCATGCTAATCCCAAAATTATGATGAAAAATGGACTCAATAACTTTGTACTCCTTTCAAAGGCAACACGACTATTGCCAACATAAGATAATACTCCCTTCTCGCCCATATTTTTTTTTTTTTTCATAGACAAATGAATGCTATTATACAAAGGAGGAAACGAGTGTCGCAAGTAAGCAAAACTAGTTCCAGCAGTGGAAAATACCTATGCTCAATGAAAGGAGATGCATGCAGGAGATGGAAACTTGGGGGAATGTTCCCTCCTAGGTATAGGGTTTTAAATTGCGAAGGATATAAACAAGGCTCTGCCTGGTTGAGGATGAAAATTGCTGAGGAAAATGGTTTATAACATAAAGAGAGAACTGACTATAGGCTCAATACTGCAAGCGAGGGCATGAGATGAAATCACAACTTAACGCCAAAAAATTTCCTTTTTTTGTGTCTTTTAGTCTACTTGGTGTGAAAAAGGGATAAACTTGTGCCAAATAGAAATCCTTTCAAATCCAATTTACGAGTGTGAAAGAGACAAGTTCACTCGACAATCTTTTCTCTTTTTGAAGACGAGTTGGAAAAGATCTTAAATTAAACAAGTTCACTTGACAATTTTTTCTCGTTTTGAAGACGAGTTGGAAAAGATCTTAAATTAAACTCATTTGGGAGTCCTCGGGGTATAAGGCAACATGTTTATGAGTGCGGAATGCGGCTCAGCATAAAGTCATGTACTAGCTATGAGGGACTCCCGGTTCTATGGAAAAAATCTTTGCATGGGCACCAAGTGAAGTAGGGGATCTAACTAGGGAAGCCATGTTTGGTAAGTCTCTACCACTTGATAACGACAAAAATTATAACAGATGGAAGGTTCTGTGTCGCAACAAATGGGTTCATACATAAAGCATAAAAATTGACAGTTATAGGATAATGCAAAAATGCATGATGGAATGGATACCTATCCTATATGCTAGGTAATGAAAATACCTGCCCGTGGTGACAAACGACCAACGTAACGTTGAAATCCATAAGAATCCTTGGTTAAAACTACAAAAACCAACTCAATCCACCTTTGCATTAGTCCATTAGGCGAAAAAATGGCTCAAAAATATAAAAAGTGGGTAAAAATTGTTTATAAATAGTAACAAAACCAAAAATCACTATACCATTTTGATTTTTAACCTAAATAGTGAAAATTGGACCAAAATACCTCCGAGATTCAAATGGTGATTACGAGAGTGTGAGGAAACGAAATCGGAAACCGTTTGGACCAGGGAAATCTTCTTCCATTCCTCTTCATTTCTAGTGGATTCAATTTTTAAATTAGGTTCCAAAGTTTTAGTAATTGAGGGTGTAAAATGTGAAATTCAGTGTACACGAGCTGTCTCCTATCGGGTCACGTATACGATGAGTTATACGTGCTTGTGAAAACTGCAGGGTGTGTATAACCATCCCTATACACGACTGTAAGTGAAGAAGTTCACGTACAAGCACACAAATATTAAATTCTAAGGTTGATAGCTCAAATTTTCACTTGTCCTTGGCATGATGGTTCTCGAATGGAGAGAAAGAGAGCATGAGGAGGTCGATGCTGCCGTGGATCGAGATCCGAGGGCCCAAATGGCCTTAAAAAGATGTGGCTTATATAAATTTTGGGCACTCAAAAGAATGAGGGCCCAGGTGAGTTTTCTTGAGATGCTTGTGGGTTACTGGGACCCTGAGAGTGAAAGCTTCATCATCGATGGGAAACCATTGAGGATTGAAGTAGATGATATCTAATTTTTGACTGGTCTATCACACTGGGGAGAGGTTGTACACCTCAAATCACATGGAGCAAGGAGCAGAATGAAAATACAGGAGTACATCGACGCCCACTGTGTAGCAGGGACTTTGAAGGTAGGGAGTCAACTCCCTATCCAGGTGATAAACAATCTCAGCTTGAAGATTATTGTTCTTGTATTGTCCAGGATCACAGGTTCGGCCTCGTTGCATCAAACATCGAGACCACTCATGTTCTATGCAATATAGTGTATGAGACCCACAATATATGACTGGTGTACCTCACTACTATCAAATATGAAGAGCCAGTCGACAGAGTGCAAATAGGGGATTAATAAGAATTTTGGGTTTGCCTCTATCCTATGTAGTTTCTTCTTCGAGCGGGTTCCAGGTTTGGGACCTAGAGTCAAGATTCTTCCAAGAGGACCTTGCGATCTATCCATGGCACCGTGGATCGAGGTAATGAGGCGACAGGGGGGAGGTAGGGTGACCACACCCTACAATGAGGATTTCTTCTACTGGTGGAAGCAAAAGGTCATTGCCCTAGATGACGATCCCTATGTGGGGATAAGCTTCTGAGGAGATCCAGACATGCCACTTCCACAAGGGTCTACCTACAGTGACATAGGTATGTCAAATGTTTTTTAAATATTTCATTTTTTTGTCTTTTTGTATAATAGAACAAAAATATGTTTGGATGGTGCTTAGGTACTAGCTAGACACATGTGTAATGTAGACGTGGGTCCGCGATGACTGGAAGGGTTTCCTCGACATCGAAGGGGGAACCGGGGAGACGAGGTGGCGAGAGGAGAAGCCGAGAGAGTCCTACAAAATGTGAAGGGCAACCTGTCTCGTTTGACTAATAGGAACCCCATGGATCAGGTAAAGCATCTGCTTGAATCCATGCAGCGACAGGTGGTTGGTGTACCCAGAGCTTGGGTATGACTCTTTCAGTGTCTTTCAAACGCCGTAGTTTCTTAC
>SNQJ01S0148073.1:0-23640 GCA_010110895.2 Picea sitchensis
GAATCTTGGTAAATAAAGAGAAAACATCAAAATTTATCATTAAGTCTCGATCATCAAGATGAATATCATGCATTTTTTGAATAAAATTCGAGGAATATTTTCCAGTAAAGGATATAAGTTTCACAAAACGATAGTGAGAAAGGGCATTAGTGGGGACACCCACAACGATTACTATAGATCTTAGGGGAATGTCTTTTTTTCTAATTTTATGTTTTCCATAGATCTCGGGGGGTTTGGGTTATGAGGAGTAAGTTTTTTCAGAATGTTTGGATGAAAGGAGGAATATTTAGTGGCTTTAGTGACAAGGTTAGTAATGAAAATCATAAGGTTTTTAGCATGAGGTTTGTAAGAGGATGAAGAAAGAAGGTAATAAAGTTTTGATTCATAGTCTGAGGTATTCAAGATGATAGTGGTGTTACCTTTATTGGGTTTTAACATTATGATGTCAAGGTTATTATTAATATGCCTAATAGATTGAAATTATTCTTTAGTGAGGTTCGGTTTAGGAGGTTTGGAAAGACAGAGGATTCTGCTACAATATTGCTTGATTTCTTCTACGTCATGAGGGGGAAGGTGATGCGTTAGAGATTCGAACCTAGGGATAAATTAGGAATGCATTGAGGAACTAGGGAGAAATTAAAACATTTTTATAAAAGTTGAAGGGAAAGGGGATCGATGTCAAAGGGAAATAAATTTAAGAGCACAGAAGGAGAATGAAGGGTAAGGTTTTGGGGATGAGGTTTGTTGATCAAATTTTTGGACAAAGAGGCGCAACCTAGATTAAGGTTATTAGTGGATACTAAGGAGTTCATCATGTTATTATTGGATATAGGTATCATATTATTATTAAAATGGAGCAAAGAAAAAAGAGGTTCATTCTTAAGGGGATTAGAAATAGAGGGTATTATTTCCAAATTCTACCCCAACGTTCTTATTAGATTTCCTTCTAAGATTCCATCAACACTCTTATCCAACATAATTTATTCAATAGTACTTAATGATGGGTGGAGTGTCCACTCTAACCATTGGATGTTTCATAAAATTCATACACAATTTACATACAGAAATATAAATCAATATCAAAAGAGATTTACTAGCAAAGACTTCAGAGAGGGAGGATTTTTTTAAGAGCCAAATTCAAAAGGGAATACCATAGGTTACATACAAATATGCATAGGAGAAGTTTCAAGTATATGATTTCATTCTATTAATCATCTCAATCTTTCCCCTATTTAATTCAAGCAATTTTAATGCATTCCCAAACAAAAAAAAAAGGTTTCATTGTTAACTTCGGTATTGGAAGCTCTAATTTCCTCATTTTTTTTTATCGATTTCCCTTTCTATATTTCAAAAGGATAATTTTTGTTTAAGAATTTTTTTGTAGGGTTTTTGTATTTATATATTGGGGTGTTTCCTATCCATTTCAATCGAAACACTCATTGCATTGGATCAAAAACCATCATGTCATTGTCAGTTTGTTTATAAAACACCTTCACGGTTACTGGTGTGCCCTGTACATAAGTAGGGCACTGATACATATTTTCATGACAATAGAACCACTTGATTTAAATTAGAAATAATATTAAAAAAAAAAATTGTGGTTAGTGATGCGCATTGTACACAGATAAGCATGGAGGTGCATTTTCTTATAAAGAGCATCGTTGAGTTTAAAATGGAAATACTATTTTTTTATATGGAAACTAGAATGTATTCAATTTGTTCAGAAATCTTTGGTGCATAATAAACAATAGGTAGGAACTAATTATTTTATTAATTCATAAAGCACCAACTGAATACAACAATTTGTAAAACGTTTTTATTTATTTTAGAACGACATTGTTATGATATGTTAGTGCATATAAATATGGATGACACACGAGTTTGTATACATATGGTTGATGCATCAGTGCATATGAAGTTACTATATGCATCAGTATTGTATTTTGTAAAAATATTATGTAATTTTTAAAGTTGATGATTCCTAGATCATTTTATGAATATTTTGAAAATTCCAAGGGACAAACAAGGAGAAAACCAATAAATTTTAGTAGGGATGTATAAAAACGTGTAGAAGGAGATGGTAAAATAAATAAACACAATTTTGTCCCATTCGAACTACAATGTGCATTACTGGTATGTAAACATTAATTTTTTTGATGTACATTAAATTTAATTAGCATGTGAAATGTTAATTTTCAATTGTTTTGTCGAAGAAAGTGAAAAAAATAGAACCCATTCAACGCATAAGACAAGACAATGATGAATAAAGGGTTGATCAAAAACTTTGTGAGTATTTACGTTTTCGGTCATACTTAAGATCTCATGTTTGATGTGATATTTATATTTAGAAAATTAATTTACACTTTCCAATGGATGTCTTCTAATAAGTGATAAGATACAAAAAGGAGCCAACCCATGAATTGATAGAGATTGGGTTAAGTATGGGTTGTGACTACATGTTTAAGTGTGAAGGTTTAATTGAACAATTTGTAAGTAGTTATGTTGTTTAACTTGCATTGTTTTATAATTAATTAAACACCAACAAACCTTTATATTAGTTATATTCGCTCTTCTTTGTCATGAAATATTAAACATGCAGGAAAAAAGGTATGGAATACAACAAACATAAGAGATTTTGAGAGAAGGAATGAAGCATGGTTTCAAAAAAATGTTTTTTGTAATTTATGAAAGATTCATTGCTAAGGCACCTTTTTTTATTTACACAATCATGCACATTCTACTATATATAAACATAGATGTACTTATTACACTTTTTTATGTTTGTATATGGAATATGAAGAGGTCAAACTTAAAAAACAAGACAATCGAGAAAATATTAGGTTAAATAAACAAAGTACAATATCTCATAAAAATTATGAAGAAATGAGGCATGCATACAACTTGAGCAATGGAAACAGTTCAAGTGATGAAAGACAATCAATATAATTGAATGTTACTGTAAGTTGAATGTTTCTAGAATATATCTATTTGAAAATCAAGAATTTTGTTTAATGTACTCAACATATTGTCCCAATTGCACAAGGACGCTCGGGGACATGTTACCAATAAGTGTAAAAATCATATATTGGTTGAAATTGCATTACTGTGTACCTTTATGTTGTCATTTTTTGTATGGCAATGGGTCTCTTATTCATATATAATAAAATGGGTTTCTTATTTTATTACATTGTCGAATGTTTTAAAATTTTGCGTTGATAAATAAGTAATACGTGGATGATTTACATTCTTACAAATAATAGAGCTGTAATTTGTTGGACAACACATTAATGCAATAATTATATCAAAATGAAATAACAAATATATAAAACAATATTATGATAAAAAATATTTGATTTTTAGATGATTAATTGAAAATTTGTAAAAAAACAATTAATTAAAATATATACATGTGAGTACAATGTATTCATATGAACTCACTAGACAATATGTGCTATTATATAGAAATAGGTGTGTTTTGAGGTGTCATATTCACTAATTCCCATTAATTTTAAAAACACACAGGTGCAAACTATTGAGAAAAAACATCATTTTGTAAACGACATAACATACAATAATATTTATCATTTCAAAATTTTATTATGCCCATGTTTAAAATACACACTAGGGATCTAAATATAATGTATACATCAATTCTTTAAATTTAGTATGTGCATCGGGACTCTCAATATAATGTATTCACTTTTGCTTTAAGTATAATATACACATCGGTTCTTAATAAAAATAATGGCACTAATATCTCACCTCGAATATTCAAAATTTCACTACCCTTTGGTGAACATGGTAATATAGGAACTAGATCATACTAATTATACAAGCACCGGGGAGAAAACTATCTTAAATTCACCGGGGAAAATTCTAACTTAAACACGCCAGAGTGCACACCAATTTAAATGCATTAGGGCATACAAAAACTAAAAAGCATTGATTCTTCAAACATAAACAATGTGGATTTGGTGCATAGAAACGATAAGAGCATTGATACTCTGCATACAACAAAAAAGGATAAACCAATGCATATTAATTATAAGTGCACCAATTCATTTATCTTATATGAACACATCGGGGTAGGTTGGTTAAGAGTGCACTAGTGTGTTTTGAAAACAAAAGAACTGGAAACAAAAATCTCTACTTGAAATTCTACCCACCCAAAAAAATTTAGTTATATGGAACATCCATTAAAAACTTTGCTAAAACCTCCCCTTAAAATAGAGGAGGTTGTAGAAAAGTTTTTTTTGAAAATTTTACCAAATCCAAAAAATTTAGAAAAGTTGTAGATTTTTTTTTTTAATTTTACTAAAAACCTTCGCAAAAACTTCTACTATAAGGTTTTTTCCTTATAGTGTATGTTAAATTTTGGGCCATTAGGAGGATAAAGGGTTCTGTTGTTTAGCAATCTACTTGTTCCATAGTTGAGAAGAGCATCCATGATTGGGATTTGAGAGCATAATAGAGGAGGAAGCAGATTCTATAACAACAATTTAATCTATGTATATTTTAACCTTGTACAATATTTTACTGCAAACAAATTTTCAATAAAAGAATAGAAAATATAAAATGAAAAATACACACATTACATAGATATTTTTCCCCTCGAAAACCAACATATTCTATATTCATTCATAGTGATACATTGTTTACAATACAATATACATATAGGAGCCAATGCCATCCAAAATCCAAAACCAATGAACTGGATTAGTCAAAAACCCTAATTCCTTAACCGGAAATAGAAAACCACCAATAAAAACCATGTGCCAAAAAACCACCCAACAATGGACATGAAAATCGAGGCGACACGTAAAAAGAGGAAAATAAGTGACATGTTTCTCGAGGCAAAAAAAATATTATCGGGGGTGTTTCCCCCGAAAGGGGGGGTCTAGCCCACCACCCCCCCTTACCTCAAACCCCCCTGCATGCTTGGCACAACGTAGCATACAAAATATCTAGTCATGCAAAGAATATAACACATACCCAACATTCTCCCACTTGTTGTTTTCTTTGCATACATGGGGTTACAGGGTTACCTAGTCAACAATCCAGGGCAACAATGCCCATGGATACTCTACAACAAGAGAACTTCTGAGTGCTCACATATTTTGTTAATGAATCTGCAACATTCTTCAAAGTGTCCACCTTGATCAACAACACATTCTTTTCTTCAACCATGTCTCTCACAAAATGATGTTGAATATCAAGATGATTTATCTTTGAATGATAAGACAGGTTCTTCTGAAGAAAAATTGCGCTTTGACTGTCACACTCTATAGTTAAAGATTGTTGTACCAAACCAATACATGAACACAATATTTGTAACCATACTTCTTCCTTACTTTCATGAGTGGCTACCATGTATTCAACTTATGTAGTTCAAAGTGCCACTATAGCTTCTCTTTTGCAAATCCAATTGATTTCTTCTCCAAACAGGTTAAACACATACCCTCGTGTAGATATCCTACGATCTAGATCTCCAACCCAGTCTGCATCCACAAAGCTATGTATTTCGAACACTCTGTCCAATCCTAGTCTTCCTTGGTAACAAAATATATAGCTAGCAGTGCCACACAAATACTTGAAAACCCTTTTTACTGATGTCCAATTATCCTTCCCTGGTTTTGACATATACCTGCTCAAAACTCCCACTGCATGTGCAATGTTCGGTCTAGTAAAAACCATTGAATACATCAAAATACAAATTGCACTCACATACAGAACATGAGACATGTCCTCCTCTTCATGTGTCTTGGGACACTGATCCACATATAACTTTACACCAACAAGAATAGGGAACTTGTCTTGTTTACATTCATGCATATTAAACATTTGCAATAGTATCTTGACACATTTTCTTTGATTTAACCAGAGTTTCCTCTTTTTCCGATATCTTTTAATTTCCATGCTCGAAATGAATATAGAAGCACTGATATCCATAGATGATTTTAGGGGCTAAATTTCGCTCATGGGCTAACTTTCCATGGTTTTTCCAAAATCGAGATTTGCTATTTTAAAAATGATCCGCCCAAATTCTATAGGATAAAATTATTTTACCTTAAAAATCGCCAAAAGTTTATAAAAACTATAAATTAGTTAGAAATTTGAATATTTTTAAAAAACTATCACCAAACATTTATAGTTGACATATGAAGGATTAGTAATATTCGCCAAGGTTTCTATATTTTAAAATAAATTTCCATCCTTAAAATCATCCCTGCCAAGATCCTTCATGTCAAATTTAGAGTACAACTCGGTTATCACATCCTAGATAATCTCATTATCATTTCCTATCAACATGTCATCCACATACAAGACCAAATAAATCAAATGATCAACAATTAATTTAAAATACATACAGTGATCCTCTTTGCTTTTTTTGAAGCCAAGTCCTAGCATATAAGTATCAATTTTTTGATACCACATCCTTGGTGATTGTTTTAAACCATACAGGGACTTTTTCAGCTTGCATACCAACTCCTTCTTTCTCTTCACAACAAAGTCTTTTGACTGCTTCATATAGATTTTTTCTTCTAGATCCCCATGTAGGAATTATTTCTTCATATCCATCTTTTCTAATTCAAAATAAAATGCAACAATAACAGATAGAAGAAATATTATAGAGGTTAACTTAGAAACATGAGAAAACATCTCACCAAAATCAATTCCCTCAACCTGGGAATAACCCTTTTCTACTAATTGAGCTTTGTATTTCTCCACTTTTCCTTCTACATTCAGCTTCTTTTTAAATACCCATTTGCTTCCAATGGGATTTCTTCGAGTCAGCAACTCCACTAGATCCCAAGCCTCATTCTTATCCAAGGTTGTGATTTCTTAATCCACGGACTTTTTCAAAAGCTTTCCATCCTCTGAATCCACTGCCTCCATGACAATTCTAGGATCATCATCAATAATAGACAAAACGAAATTTGAACATAAATCAGATGGAGTATACCTTTCTGGTAGCCTTGTTTCTTGAACTAATTTCCTCAATACGAGAGTATGAGGATCTTCTTCTTCTAATTCATGTTCTTCTGTAGAGTCGGATTCATCATCTTTTAAATCAAAATTTATTTTCTCTGGTTCTTCCTTACTTGGTATTATCACCATGAGAATTGGGATTATCACCATGCAACATTGGTATCATCACCAGCTAATGCACATTGTCCTTGTGATCATCAAAATACTAGTGAATTACCCATGATTCCTTGATCTCCTCCTCACTTCACTCTATTTCATTCAGTTAATTGAAGACTAATAGACTAGTTACCTCAACTAGGTGGCAATTCACTCCCGTAATTTCCTGAGAGACTAGACTAGGTGGAAGTTTACTCCCATAACTATTGGTGTGTGTCCATATCACTCTATATCACCACTATGGTGCACTGGATTCTCCTCTAGTGCTCATTGGTTGAGTTATATAGAGTATATCATGTGTAAATGATCATTTATTCATTTGGTTAATGAGAATTCTTCCATTCTTTCTCGCCTACTTCTCTTTTCTTATATTTTCTCTACAACTATGTATGTCAATTACCAGCTAGATCTATTATGTGTAGGTTCAACAAATTTACATGGTATCAGATCCGACGGACTGATAGGGAAAATACACACCAAATTATTTTTGTAGGTACCGAAGATTGAAGACAGCGGAAAAATGGAATTTTCAAAAGAATTCATTTTTACACCTTACAATTACTTTGCATGGAAGGAGAAGAAGATCATGCATATTCGAAGATGAGGATTGTATAGGTTAACCATGAACACAGAGACAAAACCAACATCAACAATAGAAAAATCCAAGTATCTAAATCGAATGGATGAAGCATTCAGAACAAATTGTTGTCTCATCTCTCCTTATCTCCCCTTTCACATATCTTCCTATAAAACCCCCAATGAATCTTGGACCACCATGGAAGATATTTTTGCCAAATAGGATGAGATGAGGCGACACATTCTCAAGGTGGAATTGCACACATTGGATCCAAAAATATTCAACAATATCCAATATTTCTTTACCAAATATAAGGATTTATTGTTGCATTTCAAGGTTTGTGGGGTTGATAAATCTAAGGAGGAGAAACAAATGGTTCTCACGATTCTCTCCAAACTTGGTCCTAAATTCTTAGTGTTTGTATCCATATTCCATTCAATTAGATTCACCTATGGGGCCACCTGGAAGATGGCTTCTCTTGAGGAATTTATTGAATTTGTGACACAAGAGCTGACCAAGCTTATCAAATTGGGAAAAATAAAAGGCCCAAAGGCGCATGCACTTACTCTACAAGATGGAAGCGGTCATCAATATCAGAAATCTAAATATAAAGACAAAAGGAAAGATCATGCAAATCTGAAGAAGGGTACTTAAAACCCTTCAACAATGCCTCTCGATCCAGAGGTGGAAAGGGGAGAAATCCACATACTTCCATAAAGAATTCCATCCAGAATCCGCATGTATGCAGAAACAGATAGATCTAATGACCCAAATACTTCAGCAAAAAAACCTTGGATATCGCATCCCCGAGGGTGCCAAGAAGAAGAAGCCAAAAGATCAGAATGCCAAGAAAAAAAATTCTAGCCATGCCTTGATTTCCATCAACTCCTATTCCGATGCTTGGATCGTAGATTCAAGAGCATCACACCATGAGAATTCCACAAAAGAGGTCTATTTTTCACTGTATGCATGCAAAGGTCCTCTTATTCTGATGGGGGACAACTCTCTAGTCGAGGTCATTGACAAAGGAAGGATTGAACTCACCAACGAATGTGTTGCACGTTCCCAAAATTTTCGTCAATATTCTCTCCATGTATTAGATGAAACATTTCGGCATCAGAAAGAAATTCATATTTACACCTAATGTAGTGGACATATATGACATGAAAACCTATTCCATATTTTCTACCAGTGAGGTAAATCATCAATCTAGGCTTTACACATATTCTAAATTTATTGAATCAGATTATGCTTTACTTCTTACTCGTGATGATGAAAGCAGTAGGATATGGTACAAAAGGTTCAGGAATTTAAATTTCATATATATGAAACATGTTAGAAAGGATGGATTGGTTGATGGTCTACCAGACATACATTTCTCCAAAGGAATTTGTGAGGGGTGTGTTCTTGTAAAACACCCTCAAGATAAATTTGACAAAGGAAAGACTCAGAGAGATTGCTCTCGTTTAGATATGATTCATAGTGACCTCATGGGCCCTTTTCCACATCCATAAATAAGAAAATAAAGGTACGTGCTATTTTTTTTTGATGATTTATCATTCTTTACATGGATTTTATTTCTTAGGAAAAAATCATAGGTCTTTCAACACCTCAAAGATTTCAAAGCCCTAGTTGAGACATAGTCAGGAAAGAAGATCAAAGTCCTCTGAAATGATAACGGGGGAGAGTATGCCAACCATGATATCCATAATCGTTTTCATGAGGTAGGGATTCAGTTGCAACACACCATTCCCTATACTTCGCAACAAAATGAAGCTGAGCGGAAAAATAGATCTCTAAAAGAGATGGCATCTTGCATGCTACATGAAAATTCACTTCCATAGAGATTATGGACCGAATCACTTAATTGTGCAACCTACATCCAAAAAACATCTCCCCATAAATATGTCAAGGATAACACCCCCTTCGAGGTTTGGAGCAGTCTCAAACCGGAAGTGGCCCACTTTCATATTTTCGGTCCATGTGCATGGGCCCGGATTCCCTTTGAAAAGAGGAAGGCACTTGATCCACAAATCACAAAGTGTATTTTTGATGGATACCCCGATGGTGTGAAGGGATATAGACTCATTGATGTTTCCTCAGACCGACTCATCATTGAGTGTACTGTCCAATTCAAAGAAAGTGTCTCGCATGTACCTCAACAGCCGCATGCAGACACCTTTGTTCTTCCACCTGTCAGAGATGATGAACATGTAGATGTCGATTCTTCTTCATATGAGATTTCTGATTCATAGGATTCATATGATCTATATACAGAGTCACTAAATTCAAATGCAGAGTTAGTACATGCGGATGCAGATGTATAGCCAAAGCCAAGGCCTAAGTGGGATCAGACTACTATTTTGGGTGAAGGGGATCTTGTTGGGGATCCAACTGATACTAGGAGGAATCTATATGATTTCGAGGAGCCTCCTCTTTCACTCAATGAAACTGAAACATTACCACCCATGCATATTCTCTTGGTTCAGTACTGAGATCTGCAATCTTATGGCAAGGTTGCTGGAAATCCCTTTTGGGAATCCTCCATGCAGGAGGAGTAAAACTCCCTCCTCGAGAACCAGACTTGGGATATGGTTCCCCTTCCTTCAAGAAGGAAACTTTTTAGGTGCATATGGGTCTACAGGACCAAGAGCGCAACATATGGACAAATTAACAGATACAAAGCTAGGCTAGTTGCCAAAGGCTTTCGGCATGCGCATGGCATTGACTATGATGAGACCTTCGCTCTAGTAGCGAATATGGATTCCATATTTTTGGAACTTTCCATTGAGGAAATAAAGAGATGGGAATTCCATCAGATGGACGAGAAGAATTCATTTTTTCATGGAGATCTCTCTAAGGAGATCTATATGGAGCAGCCCTAGGGATTTATGCACAATTCTTGTTTGGTCTATTGATTGAAGAAGTCTTTTTATGGCCTAAAGCATGATACGA
Organism: Picea sitchensis; assembly: GCA_010110895.2. Taxonomy (NCBI): domain Eukaryota; kingdom Viridiplantae; phylum Streptophyta; class Pinopsida; order Pinales; family Pinaceae; genus Picea; species Picea sitchensis. The sequence continues at coordinate 10,679 of SNQJ01S0148073.1, forward strand.
GGGAATGGTATGCCAAGATGGACTCCTACCTATTGTCACATTCATCCCCGAATGTTTACATGCTTAGGATGACTAAATCACTTCTACTCCTAGTTATGTATGTTGATGAATTGTTGAGCACCATTTTCTCAACTTCAACGATTGTTGCGTCAAGAGGATTTTGCATGATAGGTTCTTGATGACAAACATGGGTCTACTACACTTCTTCCTTGGGCTTGATATCAGTCAGGATGCATCAAGAATCAAACTGTCTCAGGCCAAGTATGCAAGAGATCTCCTTGCGATATTTCACATGATAGACTACAAGTCTGCTTCGACGCCTTTCCTATCAAGAGTCAAACTCCAAGATGGAGGGGACACTCCACTGGTTGATAGCACACCATACAGACAACTAGTGGGTAGCTTGTTGTATCTCACACACTCCAGACCAAACCTCTCATATGCAGTTGGCGTAGTCTCCAGGTTCATGCAGGAGCCACATGAGCTACATTGGAATGTTGCAAAGCGTATCCTTCGATATGTATGAAGCACCATCACCTTTGGGATTCACTATTCAACAAAATCTACATTGGACATCATTGGGTTCACTAATTCTGACTGGGCTGGTGATAGCATTGATCGCAAGTGCACACCTGGTTACTCACTCACTCTTGGTTTTGGGCCTATCTGTTGGTTGAGCAAGAAGTAGGTTTCTATTGATCTATCTTCAGCCGAGGCAGAGTAAAGAGGGGTAGTTAACATAACCATTTAGGCTATGTGGCTACAACATTTTCTTACCGAGTTCTACATTGAGTTTCATCGCTCGATCGTCATATAATGTGACAACCAGAGCAATTTGAAGTTCTGCAGAGATCCATTTTAGAGGCAGCGAACGAAGCACATCGAGATCCACATGCACTGCATCCAGAACTTAGTACACGAGGGTATCATCAACCTATAGTTTTTTCATTCATCAGAAAAAACTGTAGACATCTTCACCAAGACCTTCACTCAACATAATTTCCATTCTCTACACAATTGTCTTGGAGTGAAGGACACAGTTGCCTAGAAATTGTCAATCCTTCCTTTTACATACATTGTACCTTGAGGGGGGAATTTTCCGATGAGGCTTTCTCTCTTTCCTCTCTTTATTTTAGTGTATATTTTGTATTTGGGTACCTAACATTGCCTCATTATCGAGACCCATTCTTTATTTTCACCATAGTGATGTTCAGGGGGGGTGTTGGAGTTACTTCACACACACCTAGGATTTTTTTTCCTAAGGTTTTTCCTATGTTTATTAGTCATTATTCAATATCCTATATTTTCAGAAGAATATTCCTGTAGGGAGAATATTCTCTTTAGTTTCCACTTCAGTTTGATCAGTTGAGTGGAGTCTATATGCTACATTCAGATTATCACCATGCAACATTGGGATTATCACCATGCAACATTGGGATTATCACCATGCAACATTGGGATCATCACCAACTAATGTGCATTGTCCTTGGGATCATGACCAGACTAGTACATTACCCATGATTCCCTAATATCCTCCTCACTTCACTATGTTTGAGTTAGTTAATTGAAGACTGATAGACCAGTTAACTAAGTTAGGTGGAAGTTCACTCTTGTAACTTCTCGAGAGACTAGACTAGGTGGCAGTTTACCCCCATAACTATTGGTGTGTGTCCAAATCACTCTAGACCACCACTATGGTGCATTCGATTCTCCTCCAATGTGCATTGGTTTATTTATACAGAGTATATATTGTGTAAATTATCATTCATTCATTTGGATAATGAGAATTCTTCTATTCTTTCTCTCCTACTTTTTTTTTTTCTTTTTTCTTCTCTGCAACTATGTATGTCAATTCCTAGCTAGATCTATTCTATGCAAGTTTAACACATTTACACATAGAACCACTCCCTGTGGGGAGTCATATGAAAGGATGCACCTGATTCAACCAACCATGCCTCATGATCTACATGTGTGCTTGAAGAAGCCAAGTACACATCCCCTCCTTCTTCCATGGAGGTCTTTTATTTTGTAGAAGGAGATTCTTCAGATCCCTTATTTTTCTCAATTTTGTATCTACTCTACTTCTTTTAGTGCCCTTCTTTTCCACATCTCCAACATACCTTTACAAAATTTTCAGGATATTTAGATATACCCTTATACTTAGATCTCCCACTTGAGGACTTAGATCTATTTCTTTCATGGGAGCATCCTCTTGCAAATAATGCATATGTGCTATGTCCTTCCACGTTCTTTTGTCTCATATCCTCCGACAACAAGGGTGATATCACTTCATAAAACTATCTATGATGATGATATTACTACCAATGGCCACATCGAAACTATCCCACGAGTCTGGTAAAGAGCACAATAAATTGATACATTTATCTTCATTTGAAATTTTAATCTCAACATATACTAACTAACTTACCACAATATTGAAGGCATTCAAATGTTTTTACAATGACTCTCCATCTCTCATCCTCAAGTTATACAACTTCTTTCTTAGGAAAAGTTTATTTACTAGGGACTTAGACTGATACAACTTCCCCAAATTATCCCATAAATATTTGGTTGTAGCTTCGTATGACACATTCAATAATATTGAATCTGAGAGACACGGTCGGATTGTTCTCTTCACCTTCCGATCCAACTTTTTCCAATCATGTGTTGAAGTTTCTTTAGGTGCAATACCTAGATCCACCATGATACACTGATCTTTGTCCACCAACAAATATTACATCTTAAGCTTCCACAATTTGAAATTTTTCACATTAAACTTCTTGATCTCCATTTTTGAACTACTCGCCATTTCTTTTCACCTAAAAAATCAATACCAAATATCTCCCACTATAACAAGGATTATCACAGTCCCAAGCTAGAACCTTGACCACAAAGGTGTCCCCTTGAAGCCAACAAAGCTCTGATACCAAATGTAGATTTTAACCTTGTACAATATTTTACTGCAAACAAATTTTCAATAAAAGAACAGAAAATATACAATGGCAAATACACACATTACATAGAGATTTTCCCCAGGAAACTCAAATTGGGAAAACCAACATATTCTATATTCATTTATAGTGATACATTTTTTTCAATAAAATATACATATAGGATCCAGTGACATGTAAAACCCTAACTCAATGACCTAGATTATTCAAAAACCCTAATTCCTTAACCCGAAATAAAAAACCATCATAAAAAACCATGTGCCAAAAAACCACCCAACAATGGACATGAAAATCGAGGTGACATGAGAAACGAGGCAAAAATGTGAAATGTTTCCCGAGGAATTTTTTCTTTTCTCGGTGGCGCTGCCCCTGAACTCCCACGCAGGGGGGATATCGCCCCCCTGTGCACTCATCGCAATGTAGCATACACAAAATATAGTCGTGCAAATAATATAACACATACCCAACAATCTATGGTATCAAAGGAAACTCCATATTGAGTGTCACTTTATTTGTATTTGCATATTAATAATTGAAGAAAAGAGAGAAAAAAATAGGCCTCACATTATAGATTGTTTTTCTCCTATATCAGGTTTCCCAAGATACATCTTGTGTTCATTTGCGTGGATGGTGGGTTCATTGGCTTGTTCTTTCATTCTCATATTTGAATTATTTTTATAAATTTGAGCAATAAGTTAATGATAATAAATTTGAGATCTAAGGAAAAAAACTGCATAATAAAACATTTCATAATATTAGAAGATTTGTTTTCATGAGTTGTTCGAGTGGAATATCGATGGTAGTTTATCGATCATATTGGTATAATAGAAGGTTTCTTTGGGGTACTTGCGAAAAGTTGTAGGATCCGAGATTTGGTTCAAGACGGATGTCACAGAACCTTAGATATGGTAGATTATTCTTTTCATAGAAAAAATATCTCCTACGGATAGGTGAGCACTCCCTTGGATCTGTCTGTGATCCAAGACAAATTATAGGATTGATAACAAAAAAGTATTCCAATAGATATTCTTTATTTGATCCTAAAATATTGTATATAGTAGAATAAGACCAAGTTTTGCATCCATAGTTTAGTGGATGACACATTTTTCCCAATATAAAAGGAGAATCTATTGCAAATAAAGCCTAGGATATCCTAGAATTACAATATCAGGGTAATGACAAAGTGAATATTGTGAAGCTTCAAACCTTAAGGAGATAGTTCAAAACCATGAAGATGAAGGAGGAAGAGAACATTGACAAGTTCATGACCAAAGTGATGGGAATTGTTAATCATCTTACGATTCATGGAGAGAAGTTTGAAGATTACAAAATTGTTGAAAAGGTTATGAAAAACCTTCTTAAGAAATTTGAAATGTTTGTCAACTCCATAGAAGAGTCCAAAGACTTTTCTAAACTGAAAGTAGAAGAACTAATGGATTCTCTTTTATCCCATGAATCAATAATTAGCATGGAAGAGGAATTATTATAACATGCCTTTACTACTTAAGCATTCATTGGTAGAGGAAAATAAAATAGAGGCAGAGGTCAAAGAATTAGAGGTAATCATCAAGCAGAAGGAAGAACAACACTAGAGAAGATAGAAGAATAAAATCAACCTAAACACTCTAAGAATCAAATGGGGAGAGATGGAATATAGACAAAAAAATCCAAAGTCCAACGTTACTACTATAGAAAATATAGTCAGTATCAAAGTACTATGGAAGGAAATAGTCATATTTGAACAAGGGAAGGGATAATATATCCAACATTGAATAAGGGACATTTGAGATGATGTTCTTTTCATGTAAAATCAGTAAAGAATATCGCAACAAGGATATTTGGTTGTTGGACAGTGGTTGCAACAATCACTTGACAGGTAAAAAAAAAAACATTTTCTAGCATTTATAGCTCTATTCAATCTGAAATTACTCTAGGATATGATTATCATGCCAAGGCCTTAGGAAAAGGTGTTGCATGTCATTATTAACCAATAAAAATGAGAATAAATACATTCTTGGTGTCTTCTATGTAGCCAATCTTTTACATAATCAAGTAAGTATAGGACTATTGAGTCAAAATGGTTAGGATCTCAAATTCAAGGACTCCACGTGCATTATCCTAGATAAGCCACCAAGTATAAGACTTGTTGAAAAAAGTTCAAATTACAAAGAATAGAATGTTCCCACTAAATATGATAAGTGTAAAACGGTCACGGACATATGTACAAAATGTATCAAGAACAGAAGATACTTGGTTGTGACATCTTAGGTACGGTCACCTACCTTTTACGAGTCTTAGTCTCTTGTAAAAACAATCAATGGTTAAGGGATGCCTAAATTGAATTAATGAACATACCCTTCTGAAAGTTGCATCCTTGGAAAACATTAAAGATATTATTTTCCAGTAGCCTCCTACAGAGACAAAGAACATCTAGAACTAGTTCAAACAAATCTATGTGGACCCATGCAAACTTGTGGAAGTTTTTATTTTATATCATTCATTGATGATTTTAGCAAGAAATTCTAGGTATATTTACTCAAAAACAAATTGTGTATATTCAAAAAGTTCAAAGAAATTAAATTTGTAGTAAAACAATAGAGTGGCAAATATGTCAAAGTTTTTAGGTCAAATGGAGAAGGAGAGTATGAATCAAAGCAGTTTGAACATTTTTGTAGAAATTAGGGAATTGAAAGGTAGATTACCACCACACATACTCCAAAATATAATGGAGTGGATGAAAGAAAGAATTAGACCACCATGAGCATGGAAAGGTGCATGATCAAAGCTAGAAATATGTCCAATGATTTTTGGGTTGAAGCTTTTTCTTTTTCAATCTACATACTGAACATATCTCCAACAAAAAGTTTGAAATATAAAGTTCCTCAAGAGGAATGGAGAGGCACGAAGTCAAGTTTCTTGATCCGAATTATTTTCGGCATGAAATGAGAGTGATGATGTAATAAATAAATGTACACAGATATATCAGATATACAAGAATATATCAGAGATATATCATAAATATAACCATAAAAACAGAGATACAGTAATACATAATTTCTATTAATGAGCGAAATGTACAAAACTGTATAAATACAGATTGAAAGAATCGTTAGAATGGTGGCAACTTCTCTCTGAGAAGAGATTTGATGACTACTCACATTTGCTAGAAGATGATTACAATGAGGATATAAAGGCCTTTTAAACATAAATAAAATCCAAAACCCTAACCCAGGAAGATGAAAATCCAACAGTTTTGTGGACCCCGTTTTGGGTAGTTTGGTGTATCAACTTCGTCGGGGCGTAACTTTGGCATATGATCTTCATTTGGGGCGCATGATAGCTTGTTGGAAAGGTATTTTCAAGGATATTAATTTTGGGGGCTCAATAATATACTTCGGCTATTATTAAGGTGTTTGATCCCAAAAAAAACTTCATTTAGGCCCTCAAAACGTCCCTGAAAGTTTAGAAACCGAAAACCTACTAAAAATAGTAAGTTTCTAGAAGATTGTTTTCTGCTAGTTGGAATAGGTGGGTGGTTACCAATATCCACCTTGATCAATACTCCCTCCTTATGAATAAATGGTCTCCATTGCGTTGAGTTCTCAGGGGAGAGGGAAAATCGTTTTTTGAATCTGCATCTTGATGAGTTTTTTTCTATGATGGAGAAGTTGCGCTTCTTATCTTGTTGAAGGATATCACGAACCTGTGGCCAGAAGGGTTGGAAGTTTTTAACTAGTATGGATACTTGAGATGACTTTTTTTCGAAGAAATTCTTGTGCTTTTCTTCAATCTTTTCGACCTGCATCTGTTAGATAGAATTTTCTTGGACTGAGTTTGCAGTGGTTGCAGTGTTATTCTGTTCACCTTTTGAACAGACTATGAAGAAGATGAATTTTGTAGTGTGAGATACTACCTTCTGGCACTGTTTAGGTTGGAAAATAGTTGGAAATACCTCTATTATTTTGTATATATGACCCCCTAGAGTAACAATGACACTATAGAGTCGAGACTCATAAATAGCATAGTGCTTCCACATATATGTCTGTCCCAAGAGAACATCACAAAAATCCAGTAGGGAAACATCACATAATACCTCATCCTTGAAGGGATGGATGCCATATGACAATCATAATTTATAAATGACACAAAGATCTCATCCCTGGAGAAGCCAACCGATGTTGTATGGATACGGGTGTGGTGTTGTCAAAAATCCCAATTGTTTGATGACTTCTGCTGAGATGAGGTTTTTCTTGCTTCCACTATCAACAATAAAATGCAACGGGGTCCCCTTCACCCACATATTTTAATGAAAAAGGTGACACCCCTATTCAATATATGTTGGTTCCTCTAGTTGAATTGTTGCAGTCACGACAGTAGCAGTGGGGTCTGCGTCGATGATCTGTCTTCTACCAGTATTTTCTAATTTAGATTCTTAATCAGGGTTCGACTCCTTGTCTTTGATCTCAGCTACCAATGACTATTTTGAGCGATATTCATCGATGTTGTGCAAGGGGATTTTCTGGAGATCACACCATTTTCAAGTCTCCTTCTTCATCTTCCTATGACCCTTCTTTTCCTGTGGCTTGGACTGGTTTTTGGGAGGATGTTTGTTAGGGCCTTCTTTATCATACTTTGGTTGCTGTGGATTTGCAAACCCGAACTCCCATTTGTTCTAGTGCCTAAATTTCTTCTTGATTTTAATATCATATTGACAAGAAGCTCCCAGTGATGAGATGTCTAGAAACTCCATTTCAGTTTGGATGTACCTGTATAGAGCCCCACAGTATTTTAGAACCAAATGTCGCTGAGAATCTTTGATAACCATCTTCGTGTGCAAGGTATGGAAGGTATTGGTGAACTCTAGCATTTCTTTACCCCTCTTTTGACACAGCATGGTCCATCTCATGTATTGGTCATCATAGTTACCAACGGGGTAATATTCTTCCTTGACCGCATCCACAAAAAATACCAAGTGGGCTTAGCCCCATATATTCCAAACTCCTCTGTGGAAATTTTCTCCCAGTAATTTTCCCACCATTATTTGACATGGGGGAGGTCTTTAAGGAGTGCAAAGGTGATATTTTCCCTGTCAAAAAAATTGTAAACTGATAAATAGCCTTCTCGAAGATTTAACCATTTTTCTAGGGCATATGCATCTATATGTCCTTCAAATACGAGGATATCAAAATTAACTTGTACCTTGAAATGTGAGGTTCCTCAAAAGTGGCCACCTTATGAAGACACTCATGTTGTTATCGATGGGCATTGAAGGATGTGGGAGACGTTCTGCATCATTTCGTCCCTCTGTCACGTGAGAGCTTGCTCAAGCAACATACTAATATAGTATTATGCTCCATCGTTTTTACTTTCTTCTTTCATGGAGGGTTTCTTGGGAGTGTGAGAGAGATTGTACTCAAGAGAGACAAGATCAAGACCCAACTTTCTATACTCTGACCTCGTCGAGGACATACACTAAAAAACATTCAAGAGAAGTGTGCTCTGATACCACTGATCCAGATTATTTTTGGCATGAAATGAGAGCAGAGATATAATAAAGAAATGTACAGAGATATGTCATATATCCAACAATATAACAGAGATATGTCACATATATCACCATAAACATAGAGATATAGTAATACACAATTTCTATTAATGAGAAAAATGTACAAAACTATAGAAGTATAGAGTGAAAGACTCACTAGAATGGTGGCATCTTATCTCTGAGAAGATATGTGATGGATAATCACATTCGCAAGAAGATGATTAAAATGAGACTCTGAAGGCATTTTTAACAGAAATACAATCCAAAACCCTAAGCCAAGAAGATGGAAATCCAACAGTTTTTTGGACTCTATTTTGGGTAGTTTGGTGTATCAACTTCCCGGGGGCGTAACTTTGGCATATGATCTCCGTTTAGGGCACACGATAGCTTGTTGGAAAGTTATCATCGATGATATTCATTTTAGGGGATAAATCAAAGTATTTGGTTGTCATTGAGGTGCTTGATCCTGAAAAAAAATCATTTAGGCCCTCTAAATGGCCCCTGAAGTTTAGGAACCAAAAACCTGCTAAAAATAGTATGCTGCCAGAAAACTGTTTTGTGCCAGTTGGAATAGGTGGGTGGCAACCGATATACACCTGGATCATGTCTCTAACTTCATAATGTTTGGTTGTATATACTATGCACATTTCCCAAAATAAATAATGAGGAAACTTGATAGGAGGAGTGAAAATTGCATTTTCATTGGGTATAATGAACAATCCAAAACTTATAGATTGTATAATCTAGTCACCAAGAATTTTTTGGTGAGTAGAGATGTAAAATTTTGGAGAAAATATATTGGAGTGGCCAATAGAATGAAACAATGGAAAACCAAATTCCATTACTCCAATTAGATGAACATGTGGAACTATTAGGACAACAAGTACCTCCACCAAGACTGCCAAGGTTACAGGTGCAAAGACAATAAGAAGAGACTAAAAATAAGTCTTATTCCAACAATGATTCATTAGTTTCTATGATAAGTCAAAGAATAAGTAGCTTGAGGGAAATATATGAGTAGTTGGATGACATGAATAACAAGCTCATTTTGCCTTATTATCCTATCAACCTACTTATTTTTTATATGTCGTGAAATAATAACATTGGGTATAGTCCATGAATGAAGAGATTGAAGATATTTAAAGGAATGAGACATGATATCTTTTTGATATCCCGGTAGATAAAACCAACATTGGTGTTAAGTAGGTTTACAAGAAAAAATTGAATGAGAAAGGCAGGTAGAGAAACATAAGGCAAGGCTAGTTTCCAAAAGGTTTGCTCAGCAACCCGATATTGACCATGGTGGGACCTTTACTCGAGTATAAAGGTTCTATACTATTAGAGATGTGATATTCATTGTATCCTAGAAAAAATGGCTAGTTCAACAGATGGATGTGAAGTCATCCTTTTGAATGGAAATTTAGAAGAAGAGGGGTATGTACATTAGCCACCGGGATTTGAAGTATAAGGTCAAGAGTACATAGTGTATAAGATAAATAAAGCTTTGTATGGCTTGAAGAAATTTCCAAGAGCTTCGTACATTTGAATTGACTCTTATTTTCTCAATAATGGGTTCAACATGATGACCAATGAGTCCACTTTTTATACCAAATATGATCAACAAGGTAAAATTCTTATAGATTTACTTTATGTTAATGATATGACATACATTGGGAATCTAATGTTAGATTATTTCAAAGATACCATGAAAAGAGAGTTAGAGATGATAGATATTGATCTCATGATGTACATTTTGGGAATTGAAGTTAAGCAATTTGCTCAAGGTATTTTCATATGTCAACAAAAGTATGCTACAAGTATCTTAAAGAGGTTTAGGATGGACAAATGCAAACCAACAAAAACACCTATTTCAATAGGAACAAAATTGAGCAAGCAGGATGAGGGACCACAAATTGATTAAACATTGTATAAGAAGCTTGTAGGAATCCCAACATATCTTACTACAACTACACCTAATGCTATGTATGTAGTTACTTTCATTTCCATATTTATGGAGTCTCCCAAGTAATCTCACTGCAAAGTTGGAAAAATAATTTTAATGTATATTGTAGGTACAACTAATTATTGATTGTGCTACATAAATTTTGAAGGAAACATAATTACAATATACACATAGAGTGATTTTGTTGGTAGAATTGATTATAGGAAAACACCTCATGATATGATTTTCATTCGGGCACAAATTTGATCTCATGGGCTTCTAAGAAGCATCTCATTGTCTCAATATCTTATGAAAAATAAGAATATGTAGCAGCCACTACAACATCATGCCACGTATTATAGACTTGAGAAGACTATTGAAATATCTTGCACATGTGGAGAAGGAGCCAAATTCTATTTTTTGTGACAAATGTGACAACAATTGAACAATTGCATTTTCGAAAAACCATGTGTTTCACTAAAAAAGTGAACACATTAACACACATTATCACTTCATTCGCGAGCTTGTCAACAATGGTGACATTTCTCTTCATTTTTATTGATCTAGAGATAAACTAGCAAATATCTTCACCAAACCATTGGGAATAATTGTTTTTGAGTTTCAGAGACAACACTTAGGCTGCATTGTCAGTGATGAAGAATGTAACAATTGAGATTAAGGAGAATTGTTAAAGAATGCAATCTCTCATGTTGACCGAGTATGCATAGACTAGTTAGTTGGGCGATTAGTTGATTTGGTCTTTTTCTATTTAAGGAAAGTTGTTAATCAGTTGTTAGTTTTTGACAGCATCAAACCTCTAAGGCTTTTAGTAAAAATTTTTGACATCATCAAACCTCTAGGGTTTTTACTCAAATATCTATTGCAGTGCATCTATTTAATAATGAGAAGGACAATCCATGCCTTATGTGTTTTCCATTGTTTTTCCTCATACTTGTCTCTGCTTATCAAATTCACAAGCACTCATTGATGAGTACATGTGTATTACATGGACTATCATTTTATGTAAAGGACTTTACCAAGCCTGATGGTTTTTTCCTACTAATGAATATTAATCTCGTTTCAATCCATCTCTACCATCCGATATAGATATTCAGTGTGTCCACATGTGGCATGGGATTGATATGGATGGATAGGGAATTTCTTGAGCATCAAGCACTCTCTCCAACATGGTGGAGAATCTACCTACCAATCAAAACCATGATATGTGCACACCCAACCATTTTGGGTTCTATGTTCTCATTTAGTAAAAAAATTCCATTTTTCAATACTATATATGCTGCGATGGCTCAATTTCAATGCGAACGATGGAAGTTTTTTATATTAGTTTCCATATGGAGTTAAGGAGATCTTTTAGTCATAGGGATGAGAAATAATATCATTCGTAACCATTGTTAGTTGAATCATCATTAAATCCATCATATATTACATTAGATTTGAGTACAAACATATATGATTATATCAAACGAGATTGACAAACAAGGAATAAAACAAAGTGAGTGTAATATATGAAACATTGAAAAGGCATCATGCAAATGTCAAAATCACGTTTAAATATAAATCAAACAGTCATGCTAGCCATCTTGTTTCTCGTCTTCCTTCTCAAACTCTAGAGAGAGATAATATTCATTTTGTTTCCATTATTGTTGTTGTTCTTGAGTTTGTATTTTAAGGCTCTAAAATACATTGTCAAGGCATCCGAAATGGTAGAGAAAGCTAAGGATAAAAAGGTCTGTTATATGAAAAGGGTTATTGTTGGTTACTTAACTGTCTCTGTCTAGCTTCCCGACTTTCCTAGATATTAATGTCTCTTTCAATTACTACCCATGAACCTTCTAACTCAACCCGGTTATTTGTCGTCTGTAGGATGGTGTTAAATAAATTCAAAGAAATGCTCATTTGATCCGATAGTCTAGGTTTGATATTAGGTTGTCTTGTAACTGGGACAGTCATGAGGGATAAAGATTAAAAGGATAAATTCTTGTATTTTCTTTTAAGGGTTCATTATTTCTGCTTCAAAACATGTAAAAAGAACTCCAAAAACCTTGAATTAATAGCATGATGAAACTAAAGGTCGTTTCTGGTACCTAAGTTAAATTTTGAAAAGCGGATATGGATGAAACGAAGAGAAAACATAAAGCTGCTAAACAGGGTGAGGCATCAATTAAGGAGGAATCTCACTTTGTTGACAGGAGAAGAAAATAGTCAAGAAAAACTCTTAATGAAGCATATGATATTGAAATATAAAATATTTGCAGGTCTTGTATCTTCTGATAGTCGATACAGAGGAAAGGTTGTAAACGATTAAATTGAAAGAATAATTAATTACCGCATTAGAGGTTGTACTAAATTGAAGTTAAGCATTCATTGAAGAGATATATGAAAAATATGAAACAACAGAGAAACACATAACTCAAACTTGACCATATATGGAATTTTCAATCTGTATTTGTATTAATTCAAAAATATCTTCAAATTCTTCTTTACAATGTGCCCAAAAATATCC
>SNQJ01S0148074.1:6203-19441 GCA_010110895.2 Picea sitchensis
ATTTTTACAATAAACAGGAATTTCAAAAGTCCTATACATCCAAAAATCTAACCCTGGGAGATGAAGCGCCAAAAATCATGTGGGCCCCATTTGAGTAAGTGAGTACATCAACTTCCCGGGGTCGTAACTTTTGCATACGATCTCCGTTTTAGGCGTGTGATAGCTTGTTGGAAAGGTATCATCGAGAAGATTCATTTTGGGGGATCAATCATGATTTTTTATATCATTTAGAACCTCGATCTCGAAAAACCTTCATTTGGGCCCTCAAAATGGCCCCGGAAGTTAAAACCTGCTAAAAATAGTAAATTGCCAAAATTGCCAAAAAGTTGTTTTGAGCCAGTTGGAAAAGGTGGGTGGCCACCGATATCCACCTGGATCATATGCACTTTGATGTTTCACGCTCTAATGAAGGTAATGGGGTTGGAATTATGTTGGTTTCCCCTGTAGGAAAAATTCATATCTTGTCTTACAGGTTGGATTTTGCTTGCACAAACAATGTCACTGAATTCAAAGCTTTATTATTAGGCATTGAAAGCGCCCTTAATCTTGGTTGTGGTCACCTTTCAGTTTTTGGATATTCTGAGCTTGTTGTGAACCTGATACGTAAGGTATGCTCTCCTAGCAACAAGCTAATGGAACGATACACCTAAACTGTTTGGGCACTTATCTTGAACCTTTTATCTTTCAACATCACTCATGTTAAGATGGAGTTGAATTCAATGGATGATCGGTTAGTTGTCTTTGCAGCTTCTTCTAATCAACAATATTTTCCTCACAGGCCTAATTGTTCCTTTCAATCTCTATATCGTTCACATATCCTGGACAATGTAAAATCTTGGCGAGCCTTCCCTAACAATGGGAGAATTTGTGATTTCATTCAAGATGAACCTCTTAAGCCCAAGGAAATGACATCCATAGAAGACGAAAAGATTCCTAAGGGCTTGACTCCTCTTGAGAGTTCGTATTCATTGAGTGATGTAGGAAATAAAGAGAAAACAAGAGAAGGGGAGTCAAGAAAGAAGGTGGATAAAACCATCTCATTGAACATTAGGTCACTTGAATCTCCAAAGACTGTTAAATTAAGTGTCCAATGTTCTGATAAAGAATAAATGAGGTCTGCCAAGCTACTTGGTGGATTTAAAAATGTTTTTTCTTGGTCTTATGAGGATCTTCATGGTTTTGATACTGGTCTTATTTAGCATACTATGAAATAAGCTAGGCAAAAACAAAGACTTATTAACTCTACACTTAATGAAATTGTTCAAAGCGAGTTGGGAAATTTCTTAAAGGTAGGGATCATTTTTCCAGTCCACTCTGAACGAGTTCCCAATTGGGTGCATGTTTCAAAGACCATTGATCATATTAGAACCTGCTTTAGTTTTTGTAATTTTAGTCAAGCTATTATGAGAAATCATTTTCCTCCCCTCAATATAGGAATATTTTTGCAGCAGGTTGTAGAGTCACAATTTAGGCCCCTACTTGATGAAATTATGGGTTACAATAAAATCAAGGTAAAAGGGGAAGATGTTCACAAAACCACTTTTATCACTAATTGGGGTACTATGTCTTATAAATGCCTGCCTTCTGGCTTAATTTATGCAAGTACCACCTTTAAAATACCTATCCACACTACTCTTGATGAATTGATCAGCATCCACATCTACGTTGATGATCTAATCATATGCGTTAAAAGGATGATAATTACCTGGGAGTTCCAAGTGTTAATTCTGGGTCCTTTCAAAATTGATTTTGTCCCGGATACTAACTCTTGCATTCTACGGGATTTACTGAAGCAATTGTTTTCCTACAGCACTAACAGTTCTCACTTGAAATATTGTGAGGGACCAACGTGAAAAGTCCTAATGTTGTTCAGTTTTTTGGTATACTAGTAGCCTAGCTCTTCTTTCCTTTTGTGCTTTTTCTTTTTCGCCTTACAGTAGTCTAATTTCTACTTTCTGTTTTAATTTTTCCTACTGCTTTTATGTCCTATTATTGATTTATGTTGGTTGATTTTTGCAAATTTAATTCTTTCATGGATTTATTGCTTACTATATTCTAGTTTATTTTGGTCAAAATAGGATGATTGGATCAGTTCCGCCACAGTGACACTCCTGCAAAGCATTGTTAGTCAATAAAAATCAATCTTACACAGTTGTTGTGATGTTTTCCCTGAAGCATACTTGAATTTGCTATCTGCTTTCACTATTGTTTTATAAAAAGAACTGGTTATCTCTCGCTTCTTCTTGCCATTTCTTCATCCATTGAGATTTTTAAGAGCAAGTCTAAATATTTTCTCCTTGAAGTTAAGAGCATATTCTAGTTGAATGATTATGCATTCAGCGGTAAAACCCCTCATACTTAACACTTTTCATGAGTTTTTTTCCAAATTCCTGGTCATTTTTCCATTAAATCCGCTCACTTCCCCCTGTTGCATAATATTCCTGGTTATTTCTCCTTGATCTGTTGTTCTGGTCTACAAAACCATGAGTTCTTAGTATTAAATCTGTTGAAAACAAATTTCCCTGTGGAGTCGCTAGTTTGTTGACGATTAAAAATCGCAACGAAGTTTTGTTTTGGCCCACAAAGTGTTGTTAAATCCTATTATTATAAAGCTAATAGGGTAAATAATACTAGTAGGTGGGACCCCCTTGTGGATTGCAGATCATATATGGTTCTTATTGATGTTGTGTTTTTGTTCGACACTGCTTACATGGTTGATGAGATCTTGTTTTATCGGTGATGGATAAATCTTATTATGTGTTGGTTCTAATCGCGGAAGTTGGGTGATGAATAAGACATGCTATGTGTTTCTTTTCTGCTGCTCTAAGCTCAAATTTTATGTTACAACAACCATGTTGTCTATTGTTGCCATTGTTATATGTTCTTGGATTCGTTACTGTGACACCTGCACAATAAACATGTTAGCAACAACACATAAGAGAAATTGAAAAGAAATAAAGGAAACCTAAGAAAAATGCAAGGGGAAGAAATCTAACTATGCTCGTATACTACACTACATGCATCAAAATTTAAGTCATTGTTTTTATCCTAGCTAATGGTTATGTGATTTGATTCATTTATATGAAGTGGTGATTATATTATGGCATAAGTTTGATATGGGTCGCACTATTGGTTTTAATGGGTGATGGTTTTGATACATGGTTTAATTAATTGTGTTAATGGAAGCTTGTTCACATATACTGAGGAGTTAACTGACTGAGGGTGGAGGCGACGTGCATTTACTGGACGTCACCCTTACTCGTTCCACTAGCCGCCACCCTAGTCGGGCTATTGTTCAACTATGTTTTTGTGGTTAGAATTTGACTTTCGAGCAGAGGGAGAACCGCTCATCCAACTCATGTTTTTAACATGCTCTTGGTTGCAAGTGTGTCTTTTTGGCCACCCGTGAGTCTTCTCTGGTTATGAAATAGATATTGTCTTGGATGTTTGGGTTTATGCTTTCCTTAAGTATAGAAACTGTGTTATTTGGTGACTTTTTCTGGAATGAATCATTGGTGTTTTGTTTTTTGCAATGAAGTTTGAAGTCATGGAGTTATCGGTCATTCTAAGTATTGGCAGCCATAAAGGCCCTCTTTCATTATTGATGGTTTTAGTCGGAGGGTTTTCATTTTTTTTAGAGTGGTTGGATGTCTCCACGCCTTCGTTTTCCATACCCAGTCTTTTGTTGTTGTGGGGTTTTGAACGCATTTTTTCATTGCGCTTTGCTTCACTTGGGTATGAGTTCGTTCATGTCACACAGGAGGTTTTGATGGTTGTTTTCCAAGGGGCTTGTTTCATGGGACCATTATGTCTCATCCCTGTCCTATATCATCATTTTTGGGTTGATTGGGAAGGCCGCGAGGGTTATACCCTGCATTTTCTAGGTGTCGCTGCAGAATCAAAATGGAGCCTTGCCCCTCTGTTCATAGTCTTCTCTATCATGGGATTGTCACCCTATCTGCGAAGACGTTTTTGGTATAACCTGTGCGTGCACCATTGGTCTTGGAGGTTTTCATCTGTTGTCGGGAATCGACCCCATGTCTCTCGTATTGGTCCACGGGGCCAATCCATGATTACTGCAAGCTCAGTTTTGATAAAGGGAACCCTTTATGTCATGTTGGATACACAGTCAATGGTTATAGGTTGGTGATGCATTTTCGATAATGTTATATTGTCGACTCATCTCTGTTGATTATCCTGACATAGGTTTTGGGTTATAGTCACTGAAATTGATTATTCTGGTAGTCAATTTGTTAAGCTCATCATCAAAGTTGGTTGATTAGAAATGGGGTTGATACACAATCACTGTATGTTGCATTGGGATTATTGAAATGTTAACTAGGAATTATTTCCAATTGATTGATGTAAAATGGCACTTCACATGTGATGCATTGGTATGAGTGGTGTTCCTACAGCATGAATCAATGATTATTGTAACTATGTGTTTTTAATGGCCAAATGGTTATTGCATTCAGGGTGTTTAGGGCATTTCTATCCACTATATATGTATGGTTATTCAATTGTGTCATCAAGGATGGGCACAAGTTTTACACAGTATGGTTTTGGTTTCATTTTGATTGATTTGAGAAATATTGTTGTTGCCTCCTTGTGTTGGATTGATAGCTTGGCACGATATGTTGAGTTAATAATATTGTGACTGTGTGTTCTTAAAATTGTCAAATGGAATGTTGCAATCATGGTAATTATGGCATGGATATCCATTTTGTTTGTTATCGATATTAATTGATTGCACCATTAGAGAAGGTCACGGGCTTTTGAACATGGCTTTTCTGTAATTTAATCGATTTTGTTGTAAAATCGGGCCTGATGTTGATGCCTCGTGTATTGGATGGATAGCCCAACATTTTGAATGTTTAGAGTCAAGGAAAATTGGACTTGTACAGTCACATAAATACACTTGTGTTTGGTCGTGGTTTGTGTTTTCTATAGCGTAGCGTGATTTGGGAGTGGTGATTGTTGTATGTGTATTTAAATGGCAAGTCAGGATCTTGCAAATTTGCATATGAATTGTGGTGTCAACTGTCCACTCTGTATGTTAAATGAATACCATACTTTTAACAGTGATAGGCACTGGTGTTGTGACAGTATAACTTCATTACAATTCAATTATTAAATGATTAAAGGACAAAATCGAGCACGACATTGAGTTTGCATTTGATGAGTGGAATAATTCGTGGGCAATGGTTGATTTTGATGTTGAACAAAGTGGAAATAGTTTATTATTTATGCATATGGGAATTGTTATAATATGTTGAATGGATAAATAAGAGGAACAAAACTCCTCTACAGATTGTTGTGGAATGCATACTATCTTTTTTTATGACACCATGTTAAGTATTTGATTTCAAACAGTGAGCAAGTTAATGCCCAGAGTTGTTTGAATTATGCACAGTAGTGGTTTTTTGGGTCACAATGGTAATTTGGTTGGTAGATTTATTTATAGAATGGTTTTATGGATCACTTAATTAATTTTATGAACAGTAATCACTCTCTTTCCCTACCATTATTTCTCTTTCCGCTAATTACAACCCCCTTGCCTTCCCACATTCATTTTTCACTCCATGTTCTAAAATTAATTACATTCAAGAAAAATTATGTATTGAAGCAGTTTAAAGTCATTGGATTACAGTGGTGTTCTTTTTTTGTTGCATTACAGTTGATTGTTGTGGTATTTGAGCAGTAACTGTGTTTCTTTCCCCCTCATTATATCATTTTCCGCTTATTACAAGCCCCTTGCATATCCCAATACCTTTTGTTCACCCCCTGCTCATTGAAAACAATTAAACAATTTTGATGGATTGGATTGCATGAGCCTGATATGTTGCTGAACCAAAATCTATTTCATATTTTTAAAGAGTTATCATGTATGGTTGTTAAAATTCTATTTGATAATCCATCATGCATGTAGGAATGAGTTTTTTCAGTCGGGGTAGCCATGGCAGAGGAAACCGAGGGAGAGGTAATTGGAATAGAGGCCTAAGAAGGCCAAGGTTCTCCATATACTTTGATGTTGACTCGCAAGAGTTAGGCCAGTTGTTTCAGGATGTATTTTTCAATTGGATTGGGAAAGGAGTGGTCCAACCTAGGCCTCAAAGGCCTCCTTTCCAAGCTCCACAAGCCTATGGTATTCCTGTGCCCCCTCATGTCTCATTGCAAACTAAGGTTCCCGAAAACGACGGATGACAAGAGATTGTCCACCTGGCAATCTCCCAACATCGTGGATGGCCCAATTTGTCCCTACCTTCTCCCCCGCCTATTAACCCCATTGTCCAAGCTGCACCTATGCACTCACCAATTCAGTCCTCTCATGCTAGCAAAAGGTTGAAAACTGAGGCCCACCATGCCCTTGACAAAGGAAAAGCCATTGCTACCCCCTCCTCACCCTCCAATGGCTCTAATAAATCTGTGTCTTCCCGGATGCATTTGAGGGATGATTGTTCTCATGTGATTAGCGAGATTAGGCCCAAAGGCTCAGTGCAGCCAAAGGAAAATACAGAAAAATCAAAGGGTGACAGTAGCAATCAAGGAAAGATTGCATCTTAGAGTGGAAAATATGTATTTTGAGTTTTTTTTATATATTGTTGATGACAGTTTACTTCAAAAAAAATTGAACGACATATTTTATTTTGGATATATGAGTAATGAATTTTTGAAAATAATTTCAAATATCAATGAGCTAATTTTCAAATGTTAATGTGTTTAGGGGAGTCATAAGGAGGGGTGTTTTCTTAACTAATTAGTTATGTTATGAATTTTATGAGCTAAAGGGAGTCACAAGGGGTCCCACCTACTAGTTATTATTTATTTAAAACCCTTTATGATTTATGACTTTTCCCCCCTTAACTAAAATTTGGTTGAGTTTTAGTTAACTTAACTAATGAGTTGGTTCAACTACTTCAACCAATTCTAATTTGCTTAAATAAAAAAGGAAAGGGAGGAACAAGAGAGAGATAGAAGGAGAAGCATACTAAGGTTTTATCTTTGAGTTTATGTTGAGATAGTTTTGTTTTCATTCATTCCTTAATTTATCATAAGCCTAATTCTCTTTTATGATAGCAGGGTCTTATTGTAGACAGCAACATTCAGGGTTGAATTAAATCATTCAGACAGTTTTTTTTCAGAGGTGTCGATCTATCTTTGATAGTCTATGTAGACTTGTATGTTTGTGAATTAGTTTTCATGACTGAAAAAGGCTATTGTGCAGAGTCGACTGGGCAGCAATCTGTGGCAAGTTGATCCAACTTTTAGAGTTCAATTTTGATTTTCTGTTAGAGGTCCTTTTGTATGTTCCATCGGGGATGTCTAAGTTTGACTTTGGTCCAAACTTTCTGTATGATATTTTGTAAAGAAAATGACTCTTTGGTGAATTGGAATGAAATAAAGGATTGCTTTATGTCTCATCTCTCTTGATTATAATCTTGGTGTCTTACTTTTGTCTTTACATTTGTTTTCAGCAACTATTATATTCAGAAAATTATATTAAAATTAATTTTCCAGCAAGTTTTTATTTGCGAAAAGACTAAGCCTAAGCACTTGTAATTGATACTTGTGAGTTAGGATTTTATTTTTGATGGCTATAAACCTAGGGTGGCATTCTCATATATTTTTCTTTAGCCAAAAAAAATCTAAAAATGCTTGAGTAAGATTAATTCGTATATTTTCCTCAACAATGACCTTCCTGTATTACTTGGTAGAGATCAAGGAAATATCACTAGGAGGGACTTCCTCGGGTATCCTATACAATTTCATGTTCAAAGTAATAATAACACTACGAGGGCTATACTCATATACAGCATGACATTTCCATAAATAAGGTTGGACCAAAAGAAAATTACGAACTTTGAGAGGAGAAACATCACACAATACCTTGTCTTTGAAGGGCTTGATGTCATATGACAGTCGGCATTATTGGTTGACCCGGAGATATCTTCCTTGGTGGATCCATCCAATGGTGTAGCATTGCGGGTGCAACATTTTCTGCAGGTCCAATCGCTTGACGACCTCTGCTGAGATGAGGTTCTTCTGGATACCGGTATCAATGATGAAGTGCAGCAAGGTGCCTTTTACCCACATCTGTGAATGGAAGAGGCACTCTCCTTCTTATGGCTCATCTAGTTCACCAGGTTGGAGCTTGGTGGTAGAAATGGTGGCATTGGGTTCCACATCAATGATTCATCTTCCCCTTTTTGGTTCTAACTTTTGACTCAGAATCAAAACCCGCATCTGATTTAGAGGTTTTCACTTCGACAACCAGTGACTGCTTTGAGTGACAGTCAACAATGTTGTGTCAAGCACTCTTATGGAAGTCGCACCACTTCGCGGTATATTTATTTGTCTTTCCAGTGTCCTTTTCTTGCAGCTTGGACTAGTTTTCTTGATACTGTCCATATTTTCTTTGTCCTTTGTTCTATGGGTTGGGGCCGCCATTTCCTGGTTTTTGCTGTGAGGGGTTCCCAGGCCCAAATTTCTGCATCTTTTGTTTGAGATTCTTCTCAATTTTGATGACATATAGGTAGGTTGCGCCCAAAGAAGAGATGTCTAGAAATTCCATTGTGGTATGGATGTATCTATACAGAGAACCACGATACTTGAGCACCATATGTCGCTCTGAATCTTTGATACCCAGTTTGGTACGCAAGGTATGGAATATATTTGTGAACTCTGGCACTGCTTAGTCTCTTTCTTACCGCAGTGTGGTCCATTTGGTATACAAGTCATCATAACTTCCAACAGGGTAGTATTGTTCCTTAATAGCATCCTTGAATGATTCCCAGGTGGTCGTGACTGTAAATAATGAGGGTTATTTTGTTTCCTTTTTCTCACAAAAAGTTTCCCACCAATCTTTGACACGAGGAACGACTTTGATGAGCGAAAAAGTAATATTTTCTCTATTCAAAAAGTTATGGACCAAAAAATACCCTTCTAGTAGATTCAACCACTTATCTATAGCATATGTGTCTATCTGACCTTCAAATATAGGAATATCGAAGTTGATTTGTACCTTGAAGGGGGAAACGCCTCCGCTCGAGGAAGATGTGTCGCCTGTTGGTAGTCGTCGAAGGATTTGCATGAAACTATCCATCATCTCATCCCTCTATTGAATGAGGGATTCCTCAAGAATAATTTTGAAAGGATATTTTGTCTTGTCATATTTCTTTTCTCCTGCCATGAGAGGTCGCTTGGGTGTGCAAGAGATTTTTTCCTCGAGAGAAACAAGCTTGAGACCTAATTCTTTTTACCCTGAGCTCGTTGGGGACATGCATTAAGGTGACAAGGAGTAGACCGCTCTGATACCACTGATCCAGATTTTATGAGTAGAACGAAATGAATACAGATTATTAAAAGATGCTTAAAACAGAATAACAGATATACAGTAAAATTGGTTTTCTATTCAATAAGAAAATAAGTTGAATCTATAAAATGTAGCAGAAAACAAGCTTGTTGGAATGGTGGCGGCTTATCTCTGAGAAGAGATGTGATGGCTGAGCACATGTATGCCCCGGTGTTGTTGTTCATCGAGCGCACTAGAACAGGGTTTTATAAAAAAGAATATCGACGATAAAAATTGTTTTTCCCATTTTCAGTGTTGTAGAGCTCAAAAACATTGGTGCAAACTTTTCCTATCTGAAGCACCCTTCCATCAGTGCTTTCCTTGGTTTCCTTCCTTTCGTCTGTTGCTTGGAGCATAAATTTTGAATTTTTCCAAATGATGGGAAAATTTAGTTTATTTGAGAACGTCGCAACTATGCCTCCCCGATGACAAAATTTTCAAGTAATGTCCTTTTTTCTTCATAAATTAAGTTTTCGTTGGATTAAAATTTAAAATTGAGTGAAATTTTAAGCGTTAAAAAAAACAAAAAAACTGTGCGATGTGTTCAAATCTCTTAGCTCGCACTGCCTACGGTGCGACCTGTAAATTTATGGGGTGCACCATGTACCTTGTTACCTTTCTCAGTGATGCATTAGTAAACATAAACGCACCAGCACGTATGTTTATTGACGCACCGAAGAAAATCATATAATTGATGGGGTGGTGTGTCAAAGTACAAATAATGCACTGGGTCGTTAAAGTACATGGCGCACCGCCCTTCTCATATATACTTTTACGCAGTGTGTTGGTAAACATGCACACCAAGGTGTTCATTTTTACCAAATGCACTGCCCAGAAATGTAACATTGTGTTGCAGTGCACCTAGTAAATGTTTTGGTGGCATCATACACAGTGCGATAGTAATAACCATAATGCACCATAAAACATTTCGTACTCAAAAATTTTGAAAAGTTTATGTTATGGTGTGTCTACGTTTGTTACACACACCAGTGAGTGTAGTGAATGTATATGCATCGTTTTTTGCTAATTTTTAAATAATTGTTTACGTGCGTTAATATTTTAAATTTTTTTTTCGTTTAAGCGGTTCATAGGATAAATGTAACGCACCGGGGCATATGTGTTGTAGTGTAGCACCTTGGTCCAGTACTATTTTCAATGCACCACATATCATAGTAGAAAATATTTTCTTTGGTGCATTAGTTTACACTGATGCACCAGTCACAGTGCTCACAATATCTAAATGAGCATTGATGATGGTGCGTGATTGTTTTTTGGGTGCACCGTTAATGCAATTAACTTATTTTTGAAGGAAGTTATTTTTTCCGTATTTATAGATAAATTTACCATTCAGTATATTTTTTTTATATTTTGTGTATGAGTGAGGCTGGTGTATTTCATATCTTAATCATGCAAAGACATGAGCAGATAGAGCATCGGCAATGGGAGCATAGGGTGGACCTATACAATGTTGTACAGGAATGGGAGGCGAGGGAGAGGGAGAGGAATTTTTACCCTCACCCTATTACTGTAGTGACTCATGTTCTCTTGAGGAATGTAGGCCTCCTTAAGTACTATGAGGAGAATACACCCCTTAAGGGGCACTCCAAGTTATTGGTGCATCTGATTCATCAATGGGATTTCCATCGACAGGATTTATGTGTGGGTCTAGATCAATGGTACCATCCCACTGAGGAGGATATTTACTTTATCACTGGGATATCCAGGAGAGAGGAGGATTTTCCCCAGTTCCCAGATATCCCAGTAGGTGTTGCCGCTGAGAGTCATCTCATGTACTCTCAATAATATATTGGGGTTGATGTACTATCCCCAGCTGATTTTCAAGTGTCTGGTAGACAGCTGAAAATTTCCTCTTTCGGTGCAGAGGAGGTATCGTTAGGTGCCTCTCACTCTTATTGACTACCATAGCCCAATTTACCAGTGATGGGTAGCGCATTAGCTTCCTTCTTTTGTATTATGTTGATTTGTTGGTACAGTGGCCATGGTGTATCATATGTTTTACCATTTTTTGCGATAAATTTGTATAGATCTTGACAAATATCGGGCTATGATACGTGGGAGGTCAAACTTCTCATTTTTCTCATAGTTTTTTTGCTTATTTTTTGAGAGGTTTCCAAAGACGAGGCCGACTTTTTTTATCATCCTGCTAGGCCGAGGACTCATGTGCGGATGCACATGTGTGGGTAGATGATTCCCAAGAGGGTCCAGTTGGAGTTTCCGGTCAGGATTTTTCCAGACACACTAGGGATACTAGGTAGTGCAGCAGATCACATGTTCGTCATGGTGTTGTGTCCTTACGCGGGTTTGGATTGGTGAGGATTTTTGAACATCCTCTTCACACCAGATGAGCCACCAGATGATAGAGGTAATATTAGTGTTTTATTTAAATTAATATAATTTCATTTTATTGTCTTACTTAATTAGAATAAAATTAATTCTAACATGTTCTTTAACTTGTTTTATTAAATCGTTTAATGAATTAACTATGTAATTATTGTTTTGTACTATATATTTTGTAAATATTGGAACTTTCATTTGGGACATGCCTCCTCCCCCAGTAGATGATGATGAGGAGATGATGCCTAAGGCTATAGCGGATCAGGGTCCTCAGGTGCAGATACCTGACAGCATGCATCATAGGCCTGATACCATATTCAGGTTGGAGTTGGGCGACCAAATATCTGCATTTTTTACTGAGGTAGGAGTCCACCTTTCCCTAATGCAAGACATCATGGAATATCCTACATTCTTAGATATTTGGAGGGATATTCCACGTGATTTGATGCCTCTTAATCGTCATATCGTCGGAGTTGTCACACTACTAGCAGCAAGGAGGTCTCCCGATGATAGGCACAATTATTCTTCTAGTACGGATCGTTTATCCAGTACCTCATCGACTGATGAAGGTGTTCATGATCATCCTTATCCACATCCTCCTCCTCCTCCTTCACCTCACCTAGATCATGAGGAGGCAGCACATATTCCTCCTTCTCATCCTCCTTCACCTCACCCAAATCATGAGGAGGAAGTGCATATTCCTCCTCCTCCTCTTTCACCTCACCTAGATGAGCATGTTGTACCTATTCCTCATCCTCCTCTTTCACCTCACCTGGATGAGCATGATGGACCTATTCCTCATCATCCTATTTCACCTCACCTAGATGAGCATGCCAGACATATTCCTCATCCTCCTCTTTCACATCCTAGATGAGCAGGCAGGACCTATTTATCATCCATCATCTTCCACTACAGACTAGGTATCCACTATTGTTATCCCATCGACTGGACCAGATATGTTATAGCAGTTATTTGACTTGTCCATGTTATATATATATATATATATATATATATGGTGTTTTTTTTCTATTGATCATGTTGATGATGTACTTAATTTATATGTCGATGTTGATGTGCATATTGTTAGGTCATGTTAGATTTGGATGTTAAATGTGCTTGATATATGTGTATGTCCTATTGATCATGATGATATACTTAATTAATTTATATGTTGATGTTGATTTATACATTTTTAGGTCATGTTATATATGTTTAATGTTAAATATGCTTGATAGATGTGTATGTTAAATGATACGTGTTAGATGTGTGTGATGATGATGTTAGAAAATGCTTGTCTTTTGTTAGATGTGATCACAATATGATGCCCTGTTAAATTATTAGACATGTGTGCTAGCTAATTAATGACATTTATATGTGTTAGAGGTATGTATAATTAGATGATGTTAGCTAGCGAATATAAATGTGTATTTTAGATGTTGTTTATGTTTGTTATAAGATGGTTATCATCATCATGTTTATTTTTATAAATTACAAAGTTCAATATGGTTGAAACTATAATTATAAAATTGAA